>CABFOW010001706.1:43175-94141 GCA_902141385.1 Timema californicum
AAGTTCTCAGAAGTAATTTTTAATAGTTTTTTGCAAACATTAAATTTCTAAAGTTTTTCTCAATAGTAAATTCCTAAAGTTTTTCTCAATAGTAAATTTTTAAAGTATTTCTCAATAGTAAATTTATAAAGTATTTCTCAATAGTAAATTTCTAAAGTATTTCTCAATAGTAAATTTCTTAAGTATTTCTGAATAGTAAATTTCTAAAGTTTTTCTCAATAGTAAATTTCTAAAATTTTTCTCAATATTAAATATCTATAGTTTTTCCCATTAGTATAATTCTAAAGTATTTTTCAATAGTAAATTTCTAAAGTTTTGACTAATAGTATTTGTCCAAATTTACCCATTGAAATATTTCAATAGTTTTTTTAATAGTTTTTTGTATACATTTTCATAAGGGCCCTCACTGTCAATACATGTATGAAGTGAAGTATACTATTTACAGAAATACCAGTACTGCTATCAATTAGAATTTAACTATAATTTCAGCTAAACTTACTCTTGTGTAGGATTGTACTTTAAAATGATATTACATTTGAAAAAATTCTTACAAACTATAATAAAATAATGTTGAGTGATATTTGTTAAAGATTAGAGGATAAATAATTAATAACTACTTTAAAATTTCTTAAATATTATCTTACTATCACCAAATAGTACCCAGAATAAATGTTAATATAACCTAGTATGACTATTCGAGTACGTGGAGGTCAAGGTTTGAATCTCGCTCGGTGTATTGAGGGTTAAATTCCCTAAATTGTTTCTCACAAAAATAAAGGTACATTTACTAAAAATTTGAGCTTACTCATTCTTAGCCAATTAATGTAATTAAACGTATATAGTATGAACTGGTATTGAGAAGAACTGAGACCAAAACCATCTACTATCTTATCTGTACCTCGTATTTAATGTAAACTAAACCATGTTATTTAAATGTTGGTGTGTGTACCTTACTTTTGGGTTAATTAAAGGTAAACTAATCATAATTAGTGTTAACAAATACAGAATCCCCACATGTATACGAATATTTCAACCGAATAAGTGATGTAAATGAGAAACACACTATCTTATAAACTCAATATTTTACTACACCTTAACTCTTATCCAAGAGAAAAATTGACGCCGTGCACATATTCTCAACGGTTAGAATGTGATTTGTGTTGGAAATCCGTCCTATTTATTCAAAGTAAACACTACGTGTGTTCATCTGTACACGTATACACGTCCTACAAATTGTATTAGGTGTCCTCTCTCTGTCACTTTTGTTTCTTTATCCACGTCCATGCTTTACGTAAGATTCTCTTGACAACTCCTCCGGATTTCTGCTTTAATGTGCTCCTTTTAGGTCTTGTGTTTCTACCTCTGGAATGTTCTACCGCTTGTCTGTTGTGTCTAGGGGCTTAGGGTTGGGGGTGGGGGGTCGGGGGGAAGTCATTGACGTAATCCTGTTTGGATCACGTGGCCGTGTCTAAGAAAATGCATGGTCTGTGTATGGATCGATACCGTGAGACAGATTTCGCGATTCCTAGCGGAAAGGTTCGAGTGCTTAGTGGTATTTGTGCTTGACATTAACACAAGTTTAGTTCAATTAACTAATTTTTACCTGCTTAGGTGCCTGTATGGTCTAAGGTGTAACCATTACACTAGACTATACGGTTGATGACAGGTAGAACGTGATTCGAGACCCGGGCGGATGTGCTGAGGTTATTTGTTCATAAATGATTGTTTACGCCCCTTTCTAAAGAATGTGAGTACAGGTTTTCTAAATGTAACCTTCCCTTATCAGTAGCATATCTTGAAAAAATAGTAAGACGTGGTATATATAAAATAGTTTTTGACATTCACTGCTCTATTTAAACATGTTTATACTTGTTTCGCAGCGATCTTACCTTTCGTCATATATCTCTGTATTTCTTAAGCTGAAATGTGACTTAAAACAATTATCATAAAATAGCTATCCAAAATATATTTTTTCCCCAAACCTATGTGGGTTCTAACCCATTTAGGCTATCTGGCTATTTATACTAGCTAGGGTAACAGATCCGGACAACTGGGCGCTGCCATCTGGGCGCCAAAAATAACCACAATTTTTCCTTTAAAAATTGTTCACTTTTTTAGCATAATGCAATGTACTTTACTGCACTTTTTTAAATCAAAAAGTGATTAGTAACAGAAAAATATGCACTCTTTGATTATGCGCAACTTCATATTTTATTTAAATGTTCTTAGTATTATTATTATTATTATTATTAGCACCACGTCTTACTACCCGTTCGGGTTGTACGCACTTACGCTCATGTGTAATGGTAAGGTGATTGTGAGATGAAATGGAGGACCTACAGTTTAACGTGAAATCCGAACCACGGTGGAGACCTGTTCTTAGTATTGTATTAATGCATTGCAATAGCTAGATTAGGTTAGATTATGTTAGGTTATGTTAACTTTATAAATACAAATTAATTAAGTTCCCACTACTAAGATTTTTTTAAACAACTCCAAAAATGAATATTTACATATTTTAAAAATAGATGATGTTGCGCTGAAAAATATGATTAGTAAAAAAACACCTCATTTCTAGTTTTTACCCATCACTTTTTAATTATAATTGAGAATATATGAAAAAATGAAGAATTTTTTATATTCTAAAAAAGTGCATTGCATTATACTAGAAAAAAGTTATTTAAAAAAGAAAAAAAGTGTTTTTTAACGTACAGTTGCCCTGGCGCCCAGTTCGTGCGCGCCCATTTGGCCATGCCCGGTTGCCAACCTGCCGGAATTTAAACATCAGCCACACCATCAGCATCAAATAAGTACATACGAGCTTGGCGTCTAGTCTGTGGGCCCATCAATGATTATTTCAAATGTATTAACGTTAAAAGGAGAGTTATCAAATGAGGATAAAACTTTTGGTGTGTTTTCTCCATCTTCCTAACCGTTTGAGCTGTTTAAATATCTACACTATAGAGGTAAGGATGAGGAATTTATAATTGAGAGGGAAACGTAGCCACATATGTGTGAAAATAGAGTAATATACTATTTAAAAAACAACTCTCAGTGGGATTCAAATAATGTTCTTCATATAGCTGGCAATTCTGTCTAATGCGATAGTAAAACATTAGAACATGGGATCAGCAATACGGGTAAGAAAATTGTCAGTCGCTTGGTTGAAATTTTGGGCAGAGATACCTCTCTCAAGGTACTTTGCAAGTAGACATGATGAGATCCAATTACCATAACCTTCATTTAGTTCTGAAGACGTCAGAGGAATTCCAATATAGTTTAATGACTTCATGAAAAAAATACTCGCCTATATTTAATCAATATAAAACTGTTGAGAAGATCATTCAACTTTAATTATAAATATTTAAAATCGTAGACATTCTTTAAATATAAAATTTAGATTATATTTTAGATAATAGTTGTGCTATTGACTTATCTCAGAGATGTTGACTTTTTCAATATGTGGGGGAACTATTTTCATAGCCACGCTACTTACAACTTTATACTTTAAAATACAGTATGATATAAACATCTAGATGTTAGCATTTGTCTTTTACAAAATATATAACATAAATCGGTGACCTGGGGGTCTAAGGGTAAGGTGTCAGACCTCTATGCTGGCGGCCGGGGTTCAATCCTCGGTCCCGGCAAAGATTTATCTGATTATCAAACCCTTCCTTCACCTCTGACAAGACATCTTGTGAATGTGGGGAATGCCAGGCCTCCACCGTGGTTCGGATTCCACGTTAAACTGTAGNTCCATTTCATCTCGCAATCACCCTAACATTACACATTAGCGTAAGTGCGTATAACCCGAACGGGAAGTAAGACGCGGTGCTAGTAATAATGATAATAATAATATAATATAAATAATATACCTCTATCATGACCTGGATTATAACTACTAATTATAATTGTAGGCTGTATACCTTCATCACTATATTACGGAATCGAATCAATTACGTAGACTACTCAAAGTCATTAAACCTTAAGAATAAGAAGTTTTATTTTTATTTACGCGTTTAACATAAAGCTATGTACAACCTTAACTAAAGAAAAAGGGTCTTTGAATGGACTCTTCACTCTCACTCACTTCAGTGGCCGCATGGTCTAAGGTGCTACTCTCGCAATAGGCTAGACACCCAAAGAATGGGAGATCCGGAATGGATCCTGGTCTGGTGTTCAGAGTTTGGTTTCCCTAAATGGTTTTCCAATATCGCTCCACGCAAATTAGTCGACACTTACTCTAAGTTCGACCTTTTAAATCATTAACATATTAGTGTAACTAGTAAATAGGCATATAGCCCGAACTGGTAGTAAGGCGTGGCGCTAGGAAAGAAAAGTCTAAAGTAAATGGAGTCTAGGAATGACCTCTGCTAATGAAAAAAGGGACTATGAACCATTTTATCTGAAGAAAAAGAGAGCTATAAAGGCCCTTTTTAAAATAATAAAGACTTTATGAACGGCCTTATCTAAGGAAAAAGAGGCTAATGAAAGCCCTTATATAATAAAAAAAAAGTTATAAAAGGCTTTATCTAGAGAAGAATAGTTTTATGAACAGATTTGTCTAAAGAATAAAGGGGTTAGTAATGACCTTATATAAATAATAAATATGTTAGGAATGGCCTTATATAAATAATGCTGTTATAAATGCCTTTATTTAAACAATAAAGGTAACTAAAATTAAAGCTGTTATGAATGTATTTTTATAGATAAGGAATGTTTAATAATAGGCCATATTTAACTAATAAAGGATTTATAAAAGCTTTTATATAAAAATACAATGCTATGAAGGTACTACTCTAAAGAATAAATATGCTATGAATGGCCTTATATAAAAAAGAAAGGTGTTTTGAACGATCTAGTCCAATGAAGAAAATGGCTATTAATGGCCTTATTTAAGAATAAAATGTGCTATGAACAGCCTTATCTAACTAATAATAATAATAATAATAATAATAATAGCACCACATCTTACTACCCGTTCGGGCTATACGCTTTTTAAGTACTAATTACGCTAATGGATTAGGAATTGGGAAGGTTGAATTAAATGAAGTGAACCCGCATTTGCGTGGAGGGAGAGTGGAAAACCACTTAGGAAAAACCACCCTCAGTTCACCCGACCGAGATTCGAACCTCGATCTCCCAGTCCTCAGAAATCTAGCTCAACACGACTAGCGCGTTAGCCAACTACGCCACCGAGGCGGGTCTTATCTAAATAAGAAAGGGCTTATGAACCCTTTTATAAAGAATAAAGGTGTTAGGAAAAAAAAGGCTTTCAAGTTAAATTAATTTATAATTAGCTACAATTTGAGGGTTTGCTCCAAATTACGTGTGAAATAAAATCCCAAAGGTCTCCTACAGTGCGATGTGAGCTTCCATCAAAAATGTCTGATCAAAGATGACCGCCGTACAATAACCGCCTCTACTCAAGTTTTCCCTTTTATCTCTGTTAAAAACCCAGATATTTCAAATCTGAAAAAACATACTTGCTCCATAGATGTCCCTCTTTTGTGGTGTACTATAAATTTACCCATACAATTGGATTAATTTTTTATACAATTTATAAACTTAATTTTTTTAAATCTCAAGACACAATGTTTGCTTATTTGGTCTTATAGCTTCAAAACGACAACGAAATCAATATATATTTATATTGAGTTTATTTTAACGTCTTTTTATAATAAAAAATCATTCAAATCCCTCAGAAATTGACGGAGATATGATTTTTTGTTGTTACATGACCAAACCTAGGGAAATAACTTCTCTCATTTCAAATACTAAATAAGTTTTGTTCACCGTTACTTGATTTTATTTGTTTTATTTATTACTTTTTTATTTGGTGAGTAGATTGGAGAATATTTCTCTGAGTTGGTACCTATTGTAATATGTATTTGGAATTGAATGCAATAAATCAAAGGTTCAAAGTATCAAGCTTCAATAAATGTATGTTTTCAAAAGCTATTTTATTAAAATTAAATTAGGTATAATAGATATTTACAAAAAAGTGAGCCACATGAACGATGGGAAAGTTTTAATAGTACAAAGGTATCAATATTTAAGGTCATTCATCATCATTATCTTCAGAGTCCTCAGGAGTTGCCAAATTTTTACATGACACTCCGAGGCGAACAGAACAAGGAACAGTAAAGACCTGCTTGTATGTAATGGCAAGATTCAACATCACAGTACTTGGATGTTTTTATCTTGCATTTACATGAAATCATGTTAAGAATATCTTCCGAATATGATGGTATAGTTGATGGTACAGAACGTAAGATGCCTTCCATCATAATCCATCCCCATGTAGTAGGATTTAAATAGTTTCCAAGCCACCATTGCACTCGAAGTTAAACTCAAATAGAATGCTGGGAAACAGCTGCACTAGTTGGTGTAAGACTCGCCAGATTAAATTTGGAAGAAAGTATTTTCTTGACTTCTCTATTGTAGTGTTTGTGTCATAGCTCATCCAGGGTAGTTATTTTTGGTCCCTCTCCAAAATGTTGTATTAGAAACGCCTCCCCTGTTTTAAAAACTTTTTGAGAGTCAAGAATTGGTGTGTTGAGCCATGATACAGCAGAAAGAAGATCACTCTTTTTTGTAAGTAATTTTAAAGCTGTTTTCTTCCCCTTTCTATAAATTGCTGAAGTTGTATCAACACCAGTGGCTGCGTGCAAAAAGAGAAAGTAATCCTACATTGGTCAAAGAGCTTCTTGTATTTTTGTGATAAGTAAAACTTCCTCCCGTACTTAGAGGTTTGTGGCTGCAGGAATAACAATGACGGATTTAGAATCCCTAGGGCTATTAAGAAAACCATAATATTGGAATTAGTACCCACCACTGCAACTGATCTGCCATCATTCTCATAGCATCAGTTGCAGTTGTGCAGATTAACGCGTCTGCATAGTCCCCTGCCTGTATCACCCGTGCCCCTTCAGAGTTGAAATGCTGCCATGTCATTTGAATCAGCCGTGACATGTTTTCAGAGTTTCGCAAGATACTAGCTTGATTATAAGTAGCCAACATATTTTAGTTGAATGCAATTTTGGATGACATTTTCGAGACCATTCTTCTTTACCTCTCAACACATTTAGTGGATGATACATATGTGTACCCATTGAAACCTGCTGCTACACATTGAGAAAAACATGTTTTGACCAAGTTGACATATTTAAGACATATATTTTTGTATGTTTCAGGCTTTCCCCAAAGTGATGTATGCATGAGGAATCCTCCAACTACTGCATAGAAGCATGTGGATGGTCTTTCGACACACAACTCAACAGATTCAATTATGGTAGCTAGAACTGATTTTTCATTTTTCCTATTGGAAAACTTTTCAAACAGTTAGGGGGGTTGAGGGAATAATTCCTACTTAAGATGTTCTTGAAGCTTTACTTTTTTATTGGTCAGAGGCACAGTTGCAATTCTACGGAACAACTGCAGGGGTTGATCAAATCACTTTCATGTCTGATATTGAATGTATTACTTGTGGCAGATATAGGAACTGCTCTATTTCTCCTTTAAAGTTTTATTTTGCAAACGAACCATCAGTGACAGAGGAATGCAACTTTTGACCAAATTATTTTGCTTGGTGGCAGTTGGTTTTGTTATCAGCTGCCGGGCTACTAGAAATGTTCATCAGCGCACCTTTTAGAGATGAATCATCAAAGGGATTGTGAAATAACAGCCAATTAGAAAGCATTTTTGAGTCTGAGCCATCTCTAGATTGATTGGATGAGAGAAATTCAACTTGTTGCTCTGATGAAACAAAGATTTTAAATTGAATTTTCCAGCGTTTCTGATATATTCATGTTAATGGGTCATGTTGAAACCCATCTAGATAAAGTTAAGTCAGTCATTCCTTGGCTCTCGGTCACTTCGCCTGACACATTCTTCAATTCAATGAGGGATTGCTCTATTATCATATCTGGAGGCACTCTACTCCATTCCCTCTCTTTCCCACGCATTATAAAGTACCCTTAAGTAATTTTTGCAAACTCAACTCTATCAATTCTCTCCTTAAGTCCTTCCATTTCCTGAACATATAAATGAGCACATTTGACATAAAACAGGTGTCGTGCAGAGTAAAAATAAGGGAGCATAGATTTTATACAATACAAATGTAAATCCTAATCACCGAATATGTACCGATCAACACTTCTTAAAGCTACGCCCACAATAGTCTAAAAGAGAGTGCATGAAAATTATAAGGAATTTAATATTATTAAAATTATGAACATTTATAAGTTTAGGAAAAATTTGAAATATTTATTCAAGGCAAACCGACAGTGGTAGATGAAAAATACATGGCCTCACAAGGCAAGCTGAATAGTGTTGAAAAACATATAAATATGGCAGAGACTGCTCTTGCTCAGTACATTTGAAGATATATTTCACAATCTTAAGGTAAACTATTCATTTATAAGAATTAGTCTGTAAGACACCCAACAACAATCAAAAATCGTTAGTATATTAATAAAGCGCTTTAAGGAACTCCTTTAAATGGTTACGAAAGCGCCTGAATCACCATTGTGAATTCTGACTAAACAAATAGTTTGAACCATTAAACTATTGAATCCTTACTATAATAATAAAGAGCTTAAGGATCCTCTTTTAAACGGCTAAGAACGTGCCTGAATCAACATTGTGAGTTCAGACTAAGCAAATTTAAATTTAAATATCAATTCTGATATATGTAAAATACACAAAGGTTGACTTCCCAACATAATTCAAACTTCTGTGGGACTATTAATTCCACCACCCTTGAAATAATTGAGAAGATTCCGACATGTTAACATTTAACATTATAATATAAAACAAAATAAAATTACATTAGAATACTTGTAATTTCTCACCAAAAGAATCAGTAAATGTTAAAGTTAAAACTTATAATCCAACAAAAATGAATTACTTTGATATTTTCTTCAAATAGAATACATCTAGAAAATATTATCTATAAAAGAAATATAATCAAATTTTAAAGTTCAAACAATTATTAATAACCCCAAGAGAAATAAAAAATATAATTAAACTAAATATTCCAAGATAGAAAAGAATAATAATAGGCTATTTATTATAATCTCTAAAAATTACAAAGAGACTAGGGTCCAAGTGGAAAAAGTAAATATTAAGTAGTGTTTCATAAACAAATTTACTTTCAAAAATAAATATACTATTGAGAAATTACAGATGCCTACACTGAACGAATTCAATTACATAATTAATCCAAGCGTTAAAAACACTCAAGCCCATAAAAGGTCATTTAAATTTTAAATAACCATTTAAAATATATAAAGTTTATATATTGCCGTCCTTGAGTGATTACGGCTAAGTCCAGATAAGGACCTCTTGTCAGATATCGTTGGCCATTATGCTAACTGATTATTTCCAAGTCCAGAACAGGACCTTTCGTGGAAGTTTCGGATGTAGTAGTCAAAAATACTTTGCTGAGTTTTCTCGTTATATAGGTCTAGTTTATTGGTAAAGAGGTGGTATTTTTCATATACATTACTCTCTTGTTAGCAGTTACACCAATTCACGTATACCGGACATCTGGTGAGTAAGCAGTAAAACTTGGCTCGTTCTCAAAACACATACGCCGGACATCTGATGAGTTTGCTGTTGAATCTAAGTACGCCAATCCAGTCACGTTTACCATACACTTGTAGAATTGGCAGTTCAAGATTGTGAGTGGCCCATTTGTAGCCCAGTCGGGCCAATCATTTTATTTCTGGAGCCCTCTATATGAACATGTTGTTCTTGCATCATTCAAAACTTGTTAGGACTTCTTTTCATTTTAGAACTTGGTGCGAATAGGTTGGTCATGGACGTGTGTGAAGCCAGGAGCTACAATATGTGAGTAAAGACCATATATTAGACATAGTAAGTTTTGTAATCTTATATATTGCAGGATGTCTATGGGTATATGTACTATTCAGCATGGGTAGTATTTAAGTAAACTATCTAGTCTTGCTATTGTTATTATTGCAGTATTTCTATATGTATTGGATTATTTGGAGAGGGAAGAAGTAATGTAGCATTAACTAGTATTGCTATTATGACAATTATATCTGCTTGAATGTGCAAAATACAAAGTTTAACCTGTTTCATGTATTGCAACCACAATTTACCAGTTCTGGTAAATTCATAATTTTCTGGTACTTCCTCAATTACTTTAATAAAATGTTGAATATTAGGGTTTGCTTTAAGATCCTCAATGCTGTCTTTCCTTGCAAGCATAACGTCATGAATGAAGTCTAGTATATTACTTTATGTGGAATCATATAATTCTTGAAAATGTTCCAAAACCGTAGCATTGATGGTTATGAACGTCAAAAAATGTGCTTTCAATGCTTTTGAATATGCATACCCACTCATAATATTTACAACAGTATCTTGGGTATACAACACACCGCAAAGTTCCTCGATTCAACTACCTGACATCACGTACCCAATTGTGCCTAGGTAGGATATCAGCAAATGGAAACCAGCAGATATTACTAAATTATTTGACAAATTATTGTTTGGGTCAACTGCAGAAATTATTTCCATAGCTTTCCAATAATGAGGTTGGTTGAAAGTGGCTATACAAGTGTTGTTGTTTTTGTCCCAGGTTGTTACATTCCTCTACTGCTTAAAGGAGAGTTGAATATATTTTGTTTATGTAAAAAGCTGGACTATTTGAGAATGGAACAGGAACAACACTACTTTGATCAAACTTTGAAGTACCACTGTTCTTGTATATGGCATGCATGAAACCATTGCACCAAGGTTCTGGTGAATTTTTCCCGAGGTGTAAACATACATATAAATGTTTTGTGAACACAGCATGTTCAAGATTTGGGATGTACTCTTTGTTAATAGGAATAACACACTTTATTTTAACATTTGAAAGGCCAATATGTGTTCTTTTCTTTTAGATTGCTATTTCTCTTCTAGCCATTGGTGCCACAGACTCTTCTGGCAGATTTGTGAGTCTAGGCACACTAGAATCAGTAACAAATTGTTCAGGTGGAGTACTTACTACCCATATTATGAAACGTATTTTGACCATCTAGAGTTTTGGTATTGAAATCTGAATGATCAAATACCCACCGTGTAAGATGAGATAACGTCTGGGCAAAAGAAAAGCACATGCATTAAAGCTCAAATCTACAAATTTGTATATAGCTAGCGCCTACTCCAAGACTCTGGAGAGTATAAACAAGCTTTCGAGAAGCAAAGTTAAGGAGACAGTACGATCCAGCTGCAAGTTGGATGCGAGAGATAAAACTATTTGGTCTATTCATTGAAATGATCGAATAGCAAACCATGATTTACTTTGGTTCTACCTTTTTCTTGTATTTTCTACTTTTAGTAACTTCTCCTACTAACATTTTTAGTTTCAAGAATGATAGTAATTTGGTTACTAAACATGTTCACAGGTTGCGGATATGTTGGGATTTCATTTTACACGTATTTTGGAGCAAGCCCTCAAATGTATAGCTAATTATGAATTAATTTCACTTGGGCCACTTTTTTGCCTTATTTCTGGGATATTATGAATGTCATTATATAAAGAATAAATATGTTAAGAGTGGCCTTATCTAAATGGTAAGGAGGCTATGAACGATCTTATCTAAGAAATAAAGGTGTTATGAATGGCCATAACTAACTGAGAAAGGAACTAAGAAAGGCCTTATTTATGTAATAAAGCTGAAATGAATGGCATTATCAAAATGAGAAATGATCTATGTATTGTCTTATTTAAGGACTAAAATACTTGTATATTATATATTGGGTATTATATCAGCAGTTTCATGTAGAGGGGCCAGAAATATATGCCTAGGAAAAACAACCTTAGAGAAGCCAATTAGAATTAAAATAGTCTCTCTATATCAATACCCATGAAGTCGCGAAAGGTAGTGCACTTACCTTTGGAGCTTGGGATTCTATGCTCGATTCCCAGCATGGCCAAATTGATAGCATTAGCTAACGGTTAGGCTACGGTTGGTGTATGTTCTAGAATTGTTCTAGAATTAAATTATATCGAAAGTCACCTTTGTCGTGTGTGTCGTGTTGGTTCAAAATGTCTGGTTAAATCTACGAAACATAAAAAAAGATTAAGAACACCGTCATTGAAACAAACCGCACCGTTTTAAAAACGCTGTCACTTATAAAGGTCAACACAAATATAAAGGGCACAAATTATCTTTTATTAATTTATTTTAGGCTAGTCTTCTTCCCAGAAATAAATAAACATGTGTGTATTACTTTTTCTCCGCCTAAAACCTCTTGTGTCCATTTATTTTCGAAACATACAGTTTTTTTACCTTCTCTCAGCCACCTTTACGAGTAATCTTTATCTAAAGAAAAGTACGGGCATTAGGTGTTAGTTCAGGTCAGAATTCAATCTTGTCCGGGTCATCTTGGTCCAATCCTTCTTAACCCCTCTGACACTCCAGCTGGATTTTTCCTGTCACCTTAAGAACGAAGGAAAAAGGTTTCTTTTAAAATAACTTTTTTTATTCAGTGACTTCTAAAATGTTTTTATCGATTTTTCAATAGTGTTTTAGGGAGTGTGTCAATAGGTGAGAAATTGGTTAAATATTTTAATTGGCTTATATCACAGACTTTATCCTAGATCTTGTAAGTAGTGTGATTGTCCTCTATGTTTTTATTACTTGAAACATCACCGCCAGATATATGAGAACCTTCTTCTAATCGAAATGGTGAGGATATTGACTCATTTTCTAATGATCTATCCTGTTAAGTGACAGGACATAAATGGTGAAACATTTCCGACCGGTGTGCCGTTTTAGAGCATCCAGGGTTTGAACTAGTCTAGTGTGCCACAATTTAATTTCGTTTTTTAATGGGTATTCATAAAAAAACTCGTGTACTATTTAGAATTTCTCAAATAAAAGTGTAAATATTTTAATAATGTTTAAATTTTAAAGGAGGAAAATTTAATAAATTCTCAGAGTGAGTTTCTTAGACGATATTAATTTCCATAACAAACACTGAAATAGTCATTTAAAAAATACAGCAGATTATGGTTTTAGACCTTATCTTATTATATGTTCAGGCTATACACATATGTATTAATTACGATAATGATTTAGGGATGAGGAAGGCTGAATTTATAAGTGTACCCACTTATGTGGTAACTGAGATTGGAACACAATTTTGGAAGAACTCATTCTCATTACAACCAACCGGGACTCGAACCCTGATCTTTTGTCTTCGGGAGTCTAATCCAACACAAGAATGACGTCTTAGACCATGCGCTCACCGAAGCAGGTATAAACAAATCAAAAATGTTCATGATATTTTCCATATTATTCTGAAACATGTCATAATTTACCAGCCAATATATTGATATTCGGTTCAAAGCTTGTTGTTTTCGACAGCACACAAGATGTACGAGGATGGGCTATTTTTAAGCATTGACTTCACAAAGTTCATTGAAACATTATATTGAATGACATTGCTGTCGAAATATTATAGACTTGAAAAAATAGTACCACGTTGGAAAAATATTTATTTAGAGTTGTTTTCTTATCATACGGACGTGTCACCTAAGCCATGTCTTACTGGGTGCCATACAAGCCAAATATTTACCAACCCTGAATCTAGGAGATAGGACGTGGTATGAACTATGATCTAGCGTTATGTTATTTGGCAAATCGTGTTCTGATATAGCCTGTGCAGAGAGTGTACGTTTAATATTCTAATAAAATACAATAAAGAGTTGTTTAAATAATTCCACCAGTTATCTTAAGTTCAACACATGAGGTATTAGCGACATAATCTGATGGATAAGAGAATAATAAATAAATATATTAATTATAGTTCCTTCCCTTTTCAAGTGCCCCTACCTGTAATTTGAACCCTGACCCATCAATGACAACAAAGTAACTTATATTTTGACACTCACGACTTAAACCATGTGTTAGCAAACACTGATCGTCTCATTTTTTTTAAGAGTACGTTCAACCTTAAATCTACTCACGAATAGTCAGATTAAGTGGCCGCATAGTATAAGGCGTTATTGGTGTTAGTCTAGATTGCTGATTACAGGGATATCGGGGTTCAAATCCCGGTCAGGTGTATTGAGGGTGTGTTTTTACAAATGGTTTTCTACACTCTCTCCACTCAAATTAGGATACACTTCCACTAAATTAAACCTTCCGCATCCCTAACTCACTAGCGCAATTAGTACATACTATGCGTATAACCTGAACAGGTAATAAGATGCGCTGCACGGAATTTCTTTCTTTATTATTTAAAAATGGAGATATTTACGCAAAACTCGTAATATATGTGAAACGAAATAATATACACTATCAAACCCATCCATTAATTGCAATTTACTTATGTAAAACTTTTTTTGTCCCGGTTTTAAAATTTATAGAGACTTATTTATATTTAATTATCCTATGGCATTAGATAATTATTGGGTTAAAATTAAGTAGTATTTCTTTAAAACTAAAGCTCACAAAACTGTATTAATATATTTGTCAATATCCCAGAAACGGTTGGTTTTATAAAAATATATTTAACATAAAAGTTTTTTATTTTTAATAGTACTACAATTTTTAAATGATAATTTATTTATTCTCTTAAATATTTGCAGAGATATGGATGCTTCTGTAAAGTACCCTAAAATTTATTTTCATGAGAAAATTAAAACAGCCAGTTTATTTATAATCTTAATCAACTCCTAGATACGAATTTTAATCAAAATCGTTCAAGCCAATTTTGAGGAAATCGGTTTTTTTCTTTTCGCCCCTTATTAAACTACTCTTAATTTTAAGTTTAAACAGACACACAGACATACGGCATTGCAAAGACCACTTTTTGGGGTTCGGGGGGCTATGAGACCTTGACATCCATTAAAATTTCAGATGAGATCTTTTTTTAACGGTCGCTACCTTACCTTTTGTGTTCGAAAAGTTAAAAAAAATTATTAGCGTATAACTTGAAAGTGATTGATTTAGTAAAAATATGCTTCAAATAATATGTTTGTATTATAAATAGACCTACATATTTGTGGTGACAAGTAATTTCATATCTCAAATAGTTTAGGAGATATTATTAAAAAAATGTTAATTTACGTATCAGACCGGAGCCCTTAAAGTCATTTTGCCGAAATATTGGGATTAGCCATTTTGTTTGTGACCGTAAAAAATAAAATAACATGAAATGTTCATGGATGTCGACTTCTCATGACCCTCCGAATCCTAAAATGGGATCTTATCAATGCCGTGTGTCTGATTAAACTTAAAATTAAGAGTAGTTTAATGAAGGAAGAAAAGAGAAAAAAATCGATCTTCCCAAAATTGGCTCTAACGATTTTGATTAAAATTCGTATATAGGCGTTGAATAAGATAATAAATAAACTGGCTTTTTTAATTTTCCCATGGAAATAACTTTTAGGGTATTTAATAAAAGCAGAAACTTTCATATCTCAGCAACTATTTGAGATACTAAATATCTTTTCATTGCAAAATTGTAGTACTATCAAAAATAAAAAACTTTTAAATGAAATATATTTTTTATAAAAACAATAGTTTCTGAGATATTGGCAAATATATTAATACAATTTTGTTAGCTTTGGTTGTAAAGAGATACTACTTGAGTTTTAACGCAATAATTATCAAATGCCATCGAGTAATTTAAATATTAGTAAGTCTTTCAAAAATTTTATTGTTTTTCCTTAAACCTCTTAAAAGAAATGTCTGTACAGTAATAATCTATCTATTTCATTTTAGACTCATTAGTCGAAATTTACATTTTTTATTGGTCAAAATTTATAGATGAGTAATTGAAAAGCAATTCGATAACTTGAAGATGTGAAACACCTAATAAAATGTTAATATTTCAACCTGAATTCGAAATTTTATTACGAATTGTTGACACTTATGTACCCAAAATCGATCATTTTTATTGATCCAACTATAAAATGAAAACATTCTTTAAAAATAAAACTATAAAATTTAAAACCGGGAATTAAAAGGTGTTTTACGTAAGTATAGTGCAATTTATGCTTGGGTTTTCTAGTGTACAGTAGCCCCATGAGTTCTTTGGTGCTGACTGACAGCTCAAAGCTGACGTCTGACAGTCAACATTTAGGTATAAACCTACATTTTGACCATGATAAGTGACAGATGCTAAACACATGTTTTTGCAGATCATATGGTTCGGCGTAGGGATACATAATTTGGTCTGGTAACTTTTCAAAGCATTTAGCTGTCAGCTGTGAGCTGTCAGTCAGCACCAAAGATGTCATGGGGCTACTGTATATTATTTTGTTTCACATATATAAGGAGTTTAGAGTAAATATCTCAATTTTTAGACAATAGAGCAATAAAGTTAGTTTTGGAGTTCCGTATCATTTATTTATGATTATAATAATAATAATTGAGTGTATTTAAATACCGTATTTCATTACATATCTACCTACTATTTTCAAACGACAGCGGATGTTAAAAAAGGATTATTTTCAAACAGAGCAGAAAGCCTTAATATTTGGGATTCAATTTGACATAATAAAAATTTATATTTGTTTAGATGAAGTATTTGTTTTTTAAATATATATTTTAAACTCATTTAAAAAGTATAAACGTAGAATTAAATATAAAAAAGTATAGTTGAAGTTTGTAATTGTTACAAATTTGCAAAGGTCAATCTGGCTCTCGACCAACTCACCTGTGAATGCAACAGCGTATATAAAGGTCAATCAGGACGTCATTTTTCAACTAGGTTTTTTTTAACGCATAAGTAATTTAAACACGATAGAAATAAATCTAAATTCTCAGAACATCTCAAACTATCCGGTCATCAACCCACCCCCATGGAAAAAATGTATGAAGCTTTTATATAAATCTCCTAAAGGTACAACTATGAACACTGCCGAAAATATATTTATTCAAACCGCTATACTTGACAACAGGAACGTTCTCAACAAACAAACCAACTTTGAAAATCAAACACTTATTAATACTCTAAGGAACCTACCCCAACACACCAAAATGAAGTAACATTCCATATGCTCCATGCCCATCCTTCCATAGTAGTAAATGACCTGTTCGGGCCAGTGTCGAGAAGATTAAAACCTTTCTCCATCCCCTTTGCTTGTCATTCTCTTTTTCTCTTCCCTAATTTTTATAAACTTGTCACATATTATTTTTCAACATCTCTCTCTATCTGTCTTGCGCTCTAATATTATTAGTCTCATATCACTGATTGACTTTCAATATCCTTGACTTCTTATTTTCTTTCTAGAACATCTGAGCCCAGTTCATATATATATGGTTGCTTATTACATTCTTTAAGTTCAGTTTCTGTTCTTCATGGCTGATTAATTAACTGATAAATATGCTATTTTATTATCTATGTTCAACTCCTAATTTAACTTTTGCATATTTGATTTTTATAGTTTAATATTTCACACTGGATTTGTACCATAACTTGTTTTGACTTTTATTCTGTGGCCTGATGATGGCGTTGATATGATACGCCGAAACATGTCGTAACCTTGGGCTGAAATGTACCAGCTTTATGGAAAAGGAACAAGAGCATCAATCAGATAAGATAGAATTCAATATTTCAAATTTACAATTCAATATTATTGTTCAATATTAAAACTTTTATATTCCAATAACCATGCAATGTATCTGTCTACGCCATCTTCACTTAAACTAAACTTGACTTAAACTATTGTGTTTTAATTATTCATTTTAATATGTTATATGTATACGTATTGTATTTAAGATGGACTTGCTGTTTTAATGTTATAATGAATGTTAATCTGTTCTTTTAATCTAATAAATTTATGCTCAATCTAATCCACATATTAATCATGTTATGTTATGATGGTTATATATTAGGATTCTTAATCTAATCAATTTGCACTCAATGTAAAGTTTATGGTTTTATTCAGATTGAACTTTGCGAATTTGTAACAACTCCAAACTTCAACTATACTTATTTTATATTGAATTCTACGTTTATATTATAGATCGTTTCCTTATTACAATACATCATGTTTTTCATGAATCATTTAATAAAGTACGTATCTATCAGATCAAAAGCTGTCCAATAAAAATGGGTGATAACTGATGCGTTCTATTTCTTACATATTATTGAATACAAATGAGATGAGTAAACCAAAATATACGGTAACATTGTGGATAATCACATGGCACAGCCCTGTTTATCCTGAATGGTAGCAGACTAACCTTGGTGGATTATTCTATGACCCGATCATATAAGACCCGCCATAGTGGAAAAATTTAAAGTAAGCTTGTTACCTTCAGGGTAAACAATGGGTAAAAATTATTATTGTATCATGTGGAACACGCCTAAAACAATTTATAAGTTTAATTGTTGGACATTGACTTAGCATTTTGTAATATATGTGTAATTTAGAGTGTACTTCTAAGTAAAATGTAGCAAAACTGTGATATTATTTAATATTATTTTAATCTACAGTATTATAGATTTTTAGTTAATGTTATGTTAACAATCAAAGATTTACAAACAGTATTTTAACATTTTTAAAATTCAAAATGTTGCCTTTAATAGTCATATATATTTTAACCACGTTTACGATAGCCTTGTTTCTTTGAATATATAAAGTAGACTAGTATCTTATTGAGGAAATATTATATAATTTTTATCAAACAATAGAACCAAGTCTTGCACACTATCACATTTATAACTTACATAAAAGAAAGACATGAAACCATTCCTATATACAGCCCGTAATATTTCTGTGTTTATATTCCGGAAACGTTTTCTCTTATCGTGTGATAATTTATAAGGCCCTTTGTCAACATATTACCTCGTAGTACAGAAGCTGCAATGCATGAAATTTAGTGGGGCAAACAACTTGTTATTTGCATTCACAATTTATAGAGGAGTTACTGTATTTTACACTATATAATCACGCACTGGAATTGTCTTGAATTAAGATTATTAGGCATATAAAGTTAACGATAGAGTGTAAAGCATGTATCTTGGTGATCATTTAAATTAATTTATTAAAATAAAGTTTTATTTTACTTTTAAGTGAAAAGAAATAGTATTATTAAAATTTCTCTTTTAACAAATATTTCCTCCCGACAGTGATACTTGTATGTTTTCCCTAATGAGGTGGGGGTGATAAAGATTAAATTTGATTAAATGTACCTGCATTTAAATTATAGGAAATGGGGAAACCGTGAAGGATAAACATATAAATTAACCGGACAGGGACTCAAACATTTTTATCCCCGTAAAACCAGACTAGATGAGACTGACACCTTTGTCTATATGACCAGTGGCTTAGGTGGGAGAGGACTAATAAATTATTAAAAGATTAAAGCCAATACACTTCTCGCACTTCCTCTTTGTATCATCCCTCTAAAGGCTCTCAATAGAAACAGGGGATGATGTATTTAAGACAAGTCGGGGAGGTTAATTTTACAAAACTATAATTTATCACCCACCTCGGTGGCGTAGTTGGCTAACGCGCTTGTCGTGTAGAGCTCAACTGTTGAGGACGGGGAGATCGAGGTTCGAATATCGGTCGGGTGAACTGGGGGTGGTTTTTCCTAAATGGTTTTCCACTCTTCCTCCACGCAAATGCGGGTTCACTTCCTCTAATTCAAACTTCCCAATTCCTAATACATTAGCGTAATTAGTCCTTAAAGCGTATAACCCGAACGGGTAGTAAGACGCGGTGCTAGATATTATTATTATTATTATTATAATTTATCTACAGTATGTGATAGAAACTGTGTGCATTGAATGAGTGATGAAGTTTTGAAGAGATACAGATCAATGAACTGTATTTTTAATCTATCAATCTGACACACAGGCGAGTTTCATGCTACAAATATCAATATAAACTTATTTTTAAATTTTAATGTCTGTATTTTGTGAACAATATCACACCATCCATTCAGGTTATTCGCATTTTTACAGTATTACGTCCTATAAAATATTTCATAATAATATTAAAACAATACAATACACATTAATTTGCCTCTATCTTATGTTTACGGTAAAAATAAAACAAGCTCTTGTAGGATTAAATTAAATGTTATCTACATTAAACAGATTCGAAGTAAAATATAGAAATAAATATCAATTGGAAAAAAAAACAATCGCTTGAGTAATAAATACGCTTCAAAGAAAGTTGCATGTACAAATATTTCTGATCGCTAGGATATAGATGATGAGTATAATTAGTTAAACATATAATTAAGCACATAGAGATAATTTTATTTTAACTAACTTTGATTTCTAAATAATATGTTAGCAGATATAATAGCAAAATATTTTATATAATTTAAGTAAACACATTTGCATCCATTTTGAAATCTGTGAACAGAAAGTATTATAATTTGTCATTGTCTTCCATGTATCGGTTGCTAATAGAAACAATAAACAATCTTTTCTAAATAAAAATGATTGATAGAGTGTTAACTTACTTTTTTGATGTAAAAGTTATTAGAGAACAATAAAGACAATAGTACTAGTTGTTTTAATATAATTAAAATATATATGAATACAATTTATTTTATATGTATTTAAATAACTAGTAGGGCTTTAACTGAGTTACAAAAAAACATTGTTTTTATTTGAAGAAGAAATATCCATAGTATTTTTATGAACCTAAAAAAATTGAAAATGTTCTCTTTATAAATAAAAAAATTGCTTGTTCCACTAATAAATACCTAGGAATATCTATCTGAATATGTCTGAGTGGCTTCAATTATTACATAACTATCTGTACAAAAATAATAGTTATTAAAAATAAGAGTTATTCCTTTTAACGTTTAGAGAGCGAGTATACTTATCGGTGAAATTATCTGTCCGGTTCTCTAGACAATATTGTGCAATTTTTTCTATATATGTTATATCATGTGCTAGAAAAATTCAGATACTAATTGATTAGAGTGTTTTGCATAGTGTATATGCTCAGATAACCACTAAGACTGTAATATTGTATATTTTATACATGGTGCCTGATATAAAATAATTGGAACATTTCTTAAAGGTAGCAATGGAAGGAAAGTGAGATTAGAATTTTAAAAAATCGGTCTTTAAAATAACTACCAACCTAATTAATAAAATAGTTCTGTAGTAGTTCCGCTTAGTTTAAACTTATACTCAAAACAGTGAGTAAATGGATACAGTCGGGAAATGCATGCTACTACTTAGTCTGTAACTTGTAAATATCTCGACTGTTGTCAAGGAATACAGAATTCAGAATACTACTAATAATAGGTTTACCCTTTGTTCCTCATGGTTGTGAAACCTTACATATCTAGAATAAATTTCGAATGTTTGGAAACAATGCACTTAGGAAAATATTTAGTTCAAAAAGAGATTAAGATAATGGCCAGTGTAAGAGGACTCATAATGTTGAGTTACATAACTCCTACCCATACCTTTTACTTCTCACCAGATATTGTCAGAGTAATCAAATCATTGGACACGACATATAGCACAAAAAAAAAGATTCTAGAACCTTGTTCAGTGTACTAACTGGTAAGACCAATGGAAAAAGACTATTGAGAAGTCCTAGACGCAGATGGAAGGAAAACACTAAAATTGACCTGAAGGAGATAGGGTGTAGTTAGGTGGACTGGATGGAAATAGCTCAATCTAGGGTTAGGGTATAGTGAGATGGGTTGTGTATAACAAGCTCAAGTTAGGAATATGGTGTAATGAGAAGGACTAGATATAACTAGCTCAAAAAGGGGTATGGTGTAATGAGGTGGATTTGATAGAACTATCTCAAGATAAGAAAAGGTGACGCACTTTTTTAATACAGCAGTGAATCTTCGAGTTCTAATGCCTTAGAAAAAATAAATAACATCAAAATTTATTGGATATCTGTCTGATAGTAACGTTTAATGATAAATGTTTCACTCGAGAGAGGACGCTATCACCAAATTCCAGGATGTTCGTGAAATTTTTTAAAGAAATGTTAAGATTACTATTTGTAACGAACCTATAACTTGTTATATACTTTCTAACACTTACAATTAATGAAGCCCTATAATAGGTTTAAAACTATTACTACTAGATCTAATAAGTTCTGTCAATGCGTGGCAGATATAGACTCACTGCGGTATCATAAACGGGAGACGCCCAATTCTCTTCAAAAATACCCCAGTGAACGATGCAATTCGGCTTTGAAGACCAACACACAAACATCTAACACCTGGGCCAGACGACGAGTAAATGAGAGAGGCGTCATTCGGGGTGTTCCCAACCACCATCGTTGAGTGCTAGGGGTCGGGTAGCGTGATTCGTGAATATTACCACCCATATTCGTACTTGGAGATAACCCTGTCAAATTGTATTAGTCCCACTGGTGTGTAAAGGCCTGCCCTTGGTTCACGCACATCTACTCTATTGTAACTACTCATTGGCGGAACTGCTGGACGATATTTACGAGCATCTGCTAAGACTACGTACTGAAAACCACGATGGTTGAGGCGTCTGTGTCACTTCCTCACCGCAAAGCAAGCTACGACGGATACTATAAGTAGTATGGCATGTTGTAATCTTCATTGAGCTTTGAGCTCTATTATTCTATGCCCATATAACGTAGTTTTTGTATTCCAGATCTACTGACTTCAGTGGCGTCGCGTCGGGGAAAGCAAGGCAAGCACTGCTTGCCTTTGCTTGAAGACAATTAATTATTTTATTTGATTTAATGTTTAAAAAATAGTCTTCAAGCACCCATGTGTTTGAAAGAAATTTTCTCGCACATGCCAGTGACCATAACATGCATGCAAGACGTGCACTTGTCCATTATATCGTGGTTGAAAGTCTATATTTTTCCGTCTTTCCCCCCATAGCTCTATCTAGTGTATTTCTTATTTGTGACGTCATAGATCTCGGAGGGGAAGAAGGGGAAATGCTGTGGGACTGCAGTAAGAATGCAAGCAACCAAGTTGAGACTTTTCAACAACCGAAGCTATGCCCAACTATAATCGAAGAAACTGAAAGATACCATCGCATACCCCTCACTTTCCCTTTCATAACACAGAAATGACAAAAGTAAAATTTAAGGTGTTGGGAAGAGAATTAGGGGAGTTTGGCGTGAAAGGGGAAAAATGGACAAATTACTGACCCCTGACACATCTGTTAGGGAGTTTGTTGCAGCAGGTGTTTTGACAGGAGTTTAAAAAACGGTGTGGGCTTGTGACAACGATCCTGGCAACATCAATAAATCAATTGAGAGATCATTTTCAACATTAAAAAGATTAAAAACATATTCAAGAAATACTATGGGACAAAATAAACTTTCTGGAGTGGCACTCCTTTCAATTGAAAAGGGTCTGCTTTTTAAATTGAAGGAGGAGACTTCCAGGAAAGAGTCATAGCAGAGCTAATCAAAAAAGGAAAGGAGGGTGGACTTTATTTACAAACATTAAAAAAAATACGGGGAGTAACATATAAATGAACACGTATTTAAAAATTAATTTAATATCTAAAAGTAATCAAATATACCATATATGCTGCAGGTTGCAATATAAGTGAAAATTAAAAAATAACTATAATTTTTTATCGCTTACATATAAATTTAACGTAGTTAATTAACACAAACTTTAGTTGCTTTACATTTAAATATAAAAAACACGTTTTAATGTATACTTAATTTATAAATTGACAGCTTTAGGGGAGGCGGAACCAAGTTGGAAGATACAGAATGAATTTCTATTCACTTGTTAAAATAAAGGGGGGGGGGGGAGATATGTTCTAACCCTTACCCCCACATCCTCTTGGATTTGCGTTATATATATTCTAGTGTGTCTTATGTAAATCATGGAACAGAAGGACGTACGAACCCACAATTAACATTAAAAATACCTCCAAATAGCTTCTTCTTGAATCATATAACTATGTTTTTTTAATCCTGAGAGGGACCCTGGAACCCCTCCAAACCCCCCTTCCCCGCTTACCAAAGAATTTTGTTCACGAGATGCTACTGACTGACTTGTTTTCTATGCCCTTATAGCCTTTATTTATTTTGTTGAGCTTTGAGCTCTATTATTCTAAGTCATATGACTTAGTTATTGTATATCAGTACTACCGACTTATTTCCCCATGCCCAGAAGGCATAGCTTATAGCTTGCTTTATGCACGTGTTTATTAGGCTTAGTCACAAATATTAGGGTCAATATTAAACTCTTTAGACTATATGGCCATGCTACTGCTAGTTTAAAGAATATAATTAGGGTCAATATTAAACTCTTTAGACTATATGACCATGCTGCTGCTAGTTTAAAGAATATAATTAAATACTGGAGGATACCAGGTTATCTATTCCTTTGTCTCCAGACCTAACTGGTTCTGTATTTGACACTTGTCTCTGGTGTGTCTAACTGTGTACTGCTATGTGGTGCGCAACCTGTGGAATTGCTACTTGTCCATAATAGTGGCCCGTGTAGTTTTGTCTGTTTTGTACGAACCCCTTGTGGCGGCTTTAGCGTTAGTCTAAAATGATCACTATTGTATATAGCATTATTGTCCCCTTTTTAGGGTAACAGAAGAAATATACTGTTGATTGCTCAGGCAGTACCAATTAGGAATTTAGCGGTCATAGTATTTGTATCGTTTAGATTCCTGGTAGTTCGCCGTTTACTAGGTGTAAGATTAAAGTATCTCTTCTAGCAGCTTATGACATAGTAATGTCTAACTCTCTATGGAGTTAGCCCAAGATAGCTCTTACTAGTTATCGCCCTTGTAGCTCCTTAAACTGGGACTAGATTTTTCTTGTTTAGTTTATTATATTTAAAATTATGAGTTGTAGTTGGGAGCCTCAAACTTATTTGACAGGAGTAGAATCATCTATGATTATTTTGCAACTAGATTTGATTAACGCCACTTATATATATTGCTTTAGAGTTACTGCTTTCACACTATTTGATAACTTAATAACTGTCCTGATTTAACGAGTTACAAGCATTTCTTATTTACACCTATGACCAATATGTGTGTGTTATAGGGTGTACCTATGTGCTTCTCACCTGATGCTTCTTTGTCAAGCTATTTATATTATTGTAACCGTTTATACTCTCGTGTTTAAACAATGGATGCTTTGAATAATTTCTACCTATAATTCTATGTACTTCCTTTTAGTTTGTTTGAATATTAATAAACTGATTGGTTAAACTTGTAAATCATTATTATACTTTGTTCCTTATAACCAACATTTATAACTTCACGAATTTTGTAAATCAAAGTAAACATACATAGTAAGTATATGTTTAATTTTTTGGGTCAAAACAAATTTAGTATAAAAACTTAATAAAGTACTTGCCCTCAATTGTATTCTATCCCGATCCACCTAGAACGGTGTGGTGCATCCTCTGAATTGAACCTCCATTTGTACTCGTCAACTGATGGTTAAGGACGGCTGTTGGGATTAATTAGGCAGAGAGTATGAATAAGGTTTTGAAAAATAACTAAATAGATTTTATTCCACTTTTAAATTATTCATGGATTTATCATCCATGTTTGACTACTATTGTGCCCTTTGGATACTTAGTTTGTATTTCAAAGAAAATATTTATTATCGAGGAGCAATCACAGTTGTTTTATTATTTTATAAAGCATTACCATTTTATCAGGGTAGAAAAGGCTTTTTAATGCCAATAAAAAATATAGAAATACGGCATAAACAATGAATACCACTGCTAAAGAGAAGTTTTGGATGAGAATCCCAAACGAGTACACTAAGGTAATTTTACTGAATGAATTCCTACTCTTCTTTATGAAAATGGAGGTATATAAATTCTAAATGTGTGCCTTTCTCATACCTAATTCTGTAGTGTATTAATACTCTGGATGGCTAGTAAGACGTGGCATACACAGCAACGAAGACGTGAATTATTAATTGAAGGAATACTTGATGGCAAATTAAATAAATCATCGTAAAACACGTCTTGGTGAGAGAGATCACCAGTATTATTATTTTTGCTGAAATCTGTAACCCTATTACATGCAAATGTAATTGACAATTATTTAAAAACATATTCATGAAAATTGTCTAGAGTTTCTATAATTTGTTGATCAACCATGCGTTATTATTTATCCAACGGGTATGAAAATAGATTTATTTCCTATTTTTTGGCCAATCTCTTGTAAATTTGAAGTCTTCCTAGAATAGTCAACGCAGCAATAGAAATAAATTGGTCTCTAATTTATTTTAAGTAAGAATAGAAAACATTCAAAAGTATGCCAAAGTTCTTGGATATGTCTATAAGATCTTTCAATTTTTCTAATATTCTCGATTTTCTTGCTTTCTCCAAGGCCAAGTATGTTGAAAAGCCTCATAAATAAAGAGGGTGAGAATCATTAAATCATTTGGAACTAACCTACAAGTTGGTGAAAAGCCTGAGCTACTTCCTTGTCTATTTATGGAGGGTAGTGGTGATTTTATCCACTTTACGAGTAAAATACTTAGTAAAATTTTAATGCAACCCCTCAATAAAAAAATGTGTATGGCATTTTTTATCTGAATCTATTTTCTTTCTGTTAAGAAATGAAATACGCTCCTTTCTGTACTTGGACAGAAAAACTCAGTGACACGTTAACATTTCAGCCTTTTTGAAAAATAATTTATCAATTTAATCAGTTTACGTGTGTTCTTAAAATTATATATAGTATTTAACCGTTGCACCCTTACTCCTGAATTCTAAATTATAATAAACTTGTTCTATGGAACCTAGCAATCATGTTTGGTCTTTTTGGCCACGTCCACTATAGCATTGTTTGGCTGCTTAAAGTTCTGCTCAGTAACTTACTTTCTGCCCGTATAGAACATAATTTACATTATTTTGTCAGTTGATTAGGATCCAACCCGCCACGGTGGCGTAGTTGGCTAACGCGCTTGTCGTGTTGAGATCGGCTGCTGAGGACGGGGAGATCAAGGTTCGAATCTCGGTCAGGTGAACTGGGGGTGATTTTTCCTAAATGGTTTTCCACTCTTCATCCACGCAAATGTGGATTCACTTCCTATAATTCAACCTTCCGAATTCCTAATCCATTAGAGTAGTTAGTACTTAAAGCGTATAACCCGAACGGGTAATAAGACGCGGTGCTAAATATTATTATTATTATTATTATTATTATTAGGATCTAACCCACCTCGGTGGCGTAGTTGGATAACGCGCTAGTCGTGTTGAGCTTGACTGCTGAGGACGGGTAGATCGAGGTTCGAATCTCGGTCGGGTGAACTGGAGGTGGTTTTTCCTTAACGGTTTTCCACTCTCCCTCCACGCAAGTGTGGGTTCACTTCCTCTAATTCAACCGTCCCAATTCCTAATTAATTAACGTAATTAGTACTTAAAGTATATAACCCGAACGGGTAGTAAGACGCGGTGCTAAATATTAGTATTATTATTAGGATATATTTGTACCCTATTACTAGTTAATTGTCCTATAGGCTTGCCATAAGTTTGTCAACTTAAAGGGACCAATGTTAGTTGATTTGGCTTTCACCAGATGAAATTGTTTGTTTATGGCTATGTTTAGTTATTTCTATCCTAGGTGTTTTGCCTCCTATCCGATTATAAGTTAATTTTGTAGGCCCACTGGCTCAGGTATTATTGTAAATATTAACGTAATAGAATTTATTGGAAATGTTATATTACAAGTCCTTCGCTAGTATAGATATAACTAATGCATTACTTTATAACTAAATGAAATTTAACTTTAGCAACCACTTTTACTTGCTCTATCTCTACTCGTGCTTTCTATAAATATCTATTGTTGTGTTTATATTTAATACATGTTAATATTGCTACCCACTGTCAATCATTACTTCTGAAAAGATTCAGACCTGGGGGTTTCATGTAATATAGAAATATATAATGTAATTTGTAGAAGTGTTATTATGAAACACAATTTATTTTTTAATATCAGCATCATCATTTAAGATCCAGGCTCATTACAGTTGGGCTACGGGATCCTTGTTCCAAAAGCGTTCTCGCTCAGTTGAGCTAAGCTCACCGACTTGGAAGATTATCGTCAGAGCTAAGTTAGTCCGCGGTCAAAGCTAAGCTAGGCTATGTTCACTGGTCGTGAGTACTATAAAAGGTAGTATACCTGTGGCTAAATACGACTTTGGCACAACCAATATTATTTTGTCTTATATCAGACTAGGCTAGTCTATGCTATGATAATGTTGTGCCATAAGCTAAATTGGGTTGAGTTGGGCTGTGTTTGGTACGGGCTAGGCCAAGCTCGGTTTGATTAGCATTTTGTTCTGTGTTACTATTCATAGCTTGCTGTCGTTTGTTCCGCTTGATAAAATATTTTACATCCATCCTAAATGGAGAACCCTAACAGCCGTGGCTGAGTTAGTACATCAGTACGGCTTGTTTGTTTACAATTCACAATAATGAGCTCGTGGGTCAACTGTAATGTGAGATAACGCTATCCTTTTAAACGAAGGTGAATTCGTAGCCCAACTAAAGAAATATTGTATGCTACAGACCATAGTTAGTACACTACCTCTACTCACCAAATTCTATCCTTTGTTAAAGCAGTGCTGTGTTAGCGTGTCCTATTAAACCTAGCCTCACCTACTTCAAAACAAAATCACGTCAAGAAACTTATTATTATTAATAATTTTATTATTATTAGCACCGCGTCTTACTACCCGTTCGGGTTATACGCACTTACGCTAATGTGTAATGGTAGGGTGATTATGAGATGAAATGGAGGACCTACAGTTTAACGTGGAATCCAAACCACGGTGGAGGCCTGGCATTCCCCACATTCACAAGATGTCTTGTCAGAGGTGAAGGAAGGGTTTGGTAATCAGATAAATCTTTGCCTAGACAGAGGATTGAACCCCGGCCGCCAGCACAAAAGTCTGACACCTTAGCCCTAGACCGCCAGGTCACCGTCTAGAAACTTGAAATGTACACTGGTGGTATGCAACTAACATAAGCGAATCTGACATTTGGGGCTTGGCCACGCATGCGCTGGTCCACCAATTGCTTGCTACACTTACCTAAGTTGGGATGATGCATAGCGTCACGTGTTCTGCACCCTCTAAGGAAATATAGTTCTAGCATATTAGGGAGAGCTCGCCTTCCCACCCACCCTCTGCCTGCCAGTCTGCACTATTAGAAATAAATTTAGTCTACTCCGTGTACTATCTGACAATTTATACTTGATCTAAAAGCTAGGGGTTTTCCACGTCAAAATTGCTGTACGAAGCGCCCTAGTCGGGCTGAACATGTTGACCTCAATACGATAGCTGTCCCCTACAAGAACAAGGCTTATTTAGAAAGATGTAGTTTTAATATCAACTAAGTGGGGATAGCTTCTTGGCCCTAATATATAACAAGCTCAAATGTATATAGCCATAGATTGGAGTTGAATAAATTAATTTATTTCGTTATTTATTTCTGATCTTTAATATGTATCGCGTCATTATGTTTATATATTTTATATAGTTATTTAGTATAGAAAATGGACATATGTGTCATCCTACGATATATTACAAACTGCTTATTTTGTTTTATATATTATGTTCGCTTGAGTGTTGTTCCTGATTGGTCAATGGAGGTGATATTTACGGTCCAGGTCTAGTGGGGGTCACTTGGCTTGTAAGGATTGTTTGCTAATTTAAGGTTCCATTTGTAAATGTGCTTAGTCGGAGGTCCCTTGCTTTTGATGATATCTAGATTTGACTATTTTTCATCTTATATCTTTGTTTTCTCCCTTGTCCTTAAGACCTTGTTTATTGAATGGGCCAGCCAGTTTACAATTTGTGGTGTTGTCACCTAACATATAACTTAGTTCGTCTATTCCATCAACCACTGAGGGCACATACCTAGACTCAAGTATAACTTAATAATTCTGTTTCAATAATAGTTATGCCAATTAAAATACAAATTATTCTTTCAGTATTATCATATTCTGAAAATTGAAAAACTACACCTGGACACGAGAATTGAACCCGGGACCTTTGGCTTAGTACGCCAATAACCTTACCACTGAGATATCCAGGAATCGTCCTATGCCTATGGGCTTTGACTATTTGATTGTTAAATTTGCAATCCCTTAACAATTATAATAATTGTACAAGTGGCATCATTAAGCCAACTACCGAGTCGAAGGTGGCTGCGTTATCTGATATCGTAATCTTAATAAAATCACACATTTGTAGCCGACGATTTCCACACGTCCATCACAGACTTTGCCTTAAAATATGAGTGAAGAACGACCCTAGGCACGGGACGATTCCTGGATAAACTAGTTAGTAGAGCATTGGTAACCTAATCCAAAGGTCCCAGGTTCGATTCGCGTGTCCAGGCGTAAATTTTCAATTTTCAAAATATGATATATAGATGCAGTAATCCTCACTAAAAGCATAAATAGTAGCTTTGACTATTTGATTGTTTCAGTATTATGCTAATCAATACTACCACTACTACAATCCGACACTCTAGCTCAGTCAGTTGCATGTCTGCCTACTGAGTTAAGGGTCCCGGTTTCAATACCCGAAATATCCGAAAAATGTTAATTGATAAAAATATGGGTTTATTCTTTCACACTGATAAATTAACGGCCGTAAACTGGATGCCGTGCCTGTACAAGTCTTACGTTATAATAAGACATACCAAGCTACTTCAGGCCTAGCTAATTGGTGGTGGAAAATATTTGGCTTGACTAAAAGACGGACCCAACCCAAAGACTGGAAATATTAATGGATGATGATAAGCTGACTAAGACTACTATGAAGTAGTATGAGCTAGTTATTTTCTGTATAGCTAAAGTTATTCCTCTATTCTATTAATTTAGTTTAGATGTCATCAACTATTTTCCTTATGGTCTTTAGTGGCAATTGCTAAAATATTATCAACCATTTACCTTATGATTTGTAGTATTCAAGGAGATATCTCAATTTGACCTGCTCTCTTTCCCTTTCTCTCTCTTTGTATTTGCTGCCTATATAATAATTGATGTGCCTAGTAGAATCTTCCCCGTTAAAATATTTATTGTTGACTGTTTCAAACGCTTATGTGTCCTATAAATTAACCATCTTCATTTTCACTTCCTTTGTGTAATTACCTGACTTTTGGGAGGTCTTCAAGTCTCAATTAACTAAATGCCATCGATGTCGGTGCTTAAATGTGAGGGTCCACCTGCTCTGTTTCTCCCGAGTAATGGCTCACAAATGTATGTGGGCTTAATCCTAACCTTTTAGACTATGGTGAGTTCGTGACTCAACTGAAATGGGGGATTAACGCTAACATTTTAGACTATGGCATACTCGTAGTTGAACTGCAATGTGGGATTAGCTCTCCCGGCAAAATTTGGGTGAACTAGTAGCCTAAATGTAATGTGGGATTAGCTTTCCCCTTTAAACTATGGTGAACTAGTAGCCCAATTTTAATGAGGAATTATCTCTTCCGTTTAAACGATGGTTGATTAGTAACCTAGTTGTAATGTGGGATTAACTCTCTCGTTTAAACTACGGTGAACTAGTAGCCCAATTTTAATGAGGAATTAGCTCTTCCTTTTAAACGATGGTTGATTAGTAACCTAATTGTAATGTGGGATTAACTCTATTGTATTTGCTGCCTATATAATAATTGATGTGCCTAGTAGAATCTTCCCCGTTAAAATATTTATTGTTGACTGTTTCAAACGCTTATGTGTCCTATAAATTAACCATCTTCATTTTCACTTCCTTTGTGTAATTACCTGACTTTTGGGAGGTCTTCAAGTCTCAATTAACTAAATGCCATCGATGTCGGTGCTTAAATGTGAGGGTCCACCTGCTCTGTTTCTCCCGAGTAATGGCTCACAAATGTATGTGGGCTTAATCCTAACCTTTTAGACTATGGTGAGTTCGTGACTCAACTGAAATGGGGGATTAACGCTAACATTTTAGACTATGGCATACTCGTAGTTGAACTGCAATGTGGGATTAGCTCTCCCGGCAAAATTTGGGTGAACTAGTAGCCTAAATGTAATGTGGGATTAGCTTTCCCCTTTAAACTATGGTGAACTAGTAGCCCAATTTTAATGAGGAATTATCTCTTCCGTTTAAACGATGGTTGATTAGTAACCTAGTTGTAATGTGGGATTAACTCTCTCGTTTAAACTACGGTGAACTAGTAGCCCAATTTTAATGAGGAATTAGCTCTTCCTTTTAAACGATGGTTGATTAGTAACCTAATTGTAATGTGGGATTAACTCTTTCGTTTAAACTATGGCGAACTAATAGCCCAATTTTAATGAGGAATTAGCTCTTCCTTTTAAACGATGGTTGATTAGTAACCTAATTGTAATGTGGGATTAACTCTCTCGTTTAAACTATGGTGAAATAGTATCCCCATTTTAATGATGGATTAGCTATCCCCTTTAAACGATGGTTAACTAGTAGCCAAACTGTAATGTGGTACTAGCTCTCACGTTTAAACGATGGTGAACTAGTATCCCAACTGTAATGTGAGACTAGTTCTCACGTTTAAACGATGGTGAACTACTAGCCCAACTGTAATGTGGTATTATCTCTCACGTTTAAACGAGGATGAACTATTAGCCTAAATGTAATGTGAGATTAGCTTTCCCGTTTAAACGATGGTGAACTAGTAGTTTAACTGAAGTGTGTGATTAACTCTCTTGTTTAAACGATAGTGAACTATTAGCCCTGCTCTAATTTGGAGCTAATTCTATCATTTTAAACGTAGGACATAGCAGATGTTATACGTGGCTCAACTGTAATGTGCCCTTATTTCCTTTCTTTTGATCAATACCAAATCAAATTGATGACATTAATTGTTATATTCTATCATTTGTCAACATAATGCATTTCTTTAGAGAGGATTGGTATTTCAAGAATTTCATGGATGGAAAAAATATCTAATTAGTTTATGTAATATTATATTATTTCTAATATTGTATTCAATTTACTGTAAGATTGTTAAAAACAGGAAAATTAATTCAATAGAATTTCCATCAAATATTTTTAAAAGGAAATTATTTTACATCAAGCTTAATGGGTTTTCTTAACTTCTTCAGCCTATGGTGATATTTTCAACTATGACTAATGTAGAGCTGATTCCTTAAATAGCCCTATCCATATTATTTTTAGCTTTATGGCTTTTAGTGCTGGCGGCAGCTGTAAGGACATATTAATAGTATTAGTATTAGTAAGGTGAGTTTAACGGTACAGCATCAGTTAGAGGATGGTCACTAAAGTGGATTATCAACCATATTCTTATAAAATTGTTTTGATTAAACTAAAGAGTTCAATGTCCAAATAAAGCGTTCTATACGCACTCCTTATACTACTTTTACTATTATATCTTTTTCAATTATATCTGTAAATATTTTATTTTTCTAATTATTTAATTAGTTGTATTCACTAGAGCTGATACAGTTTTATTTCTAGAATTTCACCATTCTCTATTGATGGTAAAACCAATCATTTAAATTAAAAGGAAATGTTTACAAACAGGACAAGACAATTATAATAACGCTTGTTCTATGTAGAGAGTAGTTCAAACGCAATCGGCATTTTAGTGAGTAGAGGGGATATTTTTAAATACATGTTTTTGATTACAAGTTAAAATTCATACTACCACTTAGCATTCGAGAGAAAAAAATATTCTCACTCCTGGCATAGATGGACGTGTGAGGCAGTTAAATACATATTCTTCGTTGATAATATAAACTATTTTAACTCTTTTTCATTTTTGTTAAACATCTTTGTTATTTACCCTAAAGTTTGCCTATTTTTATTATTCAGAGTTTGTAAATAATTAAATTTAATCTACTACTCTTTTCCTTGTTACTAAGATCTTGATGTACACTTAATGCAATGAGAAAGTTAAATCCTTGAAAAAGAAAAGGAAAGGTGTTAAATAAATTCTAACAGAATCTTTACAGAAAGGATGGGAGAAATATTTTAGTGTAACAACTAGTTTCCCATTCCCCTTGACCCTGGACATAATTTAATGTGCAGTGATATTTATATAGTTTATTAGTCAGGCTTTCAAAAAACATGTATTCTTGTCGTGAACTATTTTAAGCATTTGTATATTATGAGGTTGCTTAATAGACAGAACCACCATAATTATAGTTTGTGTAGGCATGTAGAGTAGTATAATATTAGAAATAAAACAAAGATACGAGGACAATCATAAATCAATGTTTCATTTTTTTTTATCTTTAACTAAACATTTGTATTATGATGATACAACGATAGTAGATTTATTTTAATGAACAAATAATATAAATTGATATTAATTGTAAAATAATTATTACTACAATAATAGTAGATTTAATTTAATAAACAAGGCAACAATATATTAATTATATAATTACTAGTAAGAGCCTCTTTTTTGCGTAAAAAAATGCATTTATTGACTTACGCTTGTGAGTGTAAAAAAAACAAAATATCAAATGATATAAAAAATATTTACATATATAATTTGATTAAACTGCTATTTTCCTAAGACTTTATAGGCCAGGTATTTTGGATGTACACGTCATAGAGTTCTTCTTTGGTGAACTTCTTGAGATACGGAACAACTGTGAGGATCGCGTTCTTGTATTTGGGTGCCAGCTTATCCCAACTAATCAAGTAGTCAAAGAAATTTAACGTATTATTAAATATATCCTCATCCTCAGCTTTTCCGAGATACTCTCCCCCGAAACGACACAAGGAATGCGTGTGTTTGGTCACAAGATCTTTAAATATTCTGAAATCTTCACACTTCTCTGAATCGGGGTCCACGCAAATATCTTGATCAACGAAATGGTGTAGAGCCGCTATGTATCTCTGTTTCAAAAGCGCATCTTCATCGTCTGTTGGAACCGGAACCAAGTAAGACTCTAATTTAGAAATCAACCCACTATATTTGGGGTGCTTTGATAAACTTCGCAAAAGAGACTTAAACAAATCACTATTTTGATCTAGCTCTGATAAGGAAACATAGAACAGTATGTCAAAGTTCTTTGTGACGTCCAGAGCGTCTTTCAACTCTTTCAAAGTGTCCGTTTTCCCGTCCATTTCCAAAGCAAGAGTATCGAAATTCTCCATAAATATTACGCTATCAAAGTTCGTAGCAGTCTGTAATAACTCGATTAGTTCAAATACGTTTTTGACTCCTTCCAATTTCATTTTGGGTATTAACTCTGTGATTTTGGTTACTTTCTCTTCTTGGGGGAAGAGGTTGGCTAGTTTTAGAGTCTTGGTCACGTCCAGGTTGTTCTTCTTAGCAAGCTCTACAACTTCTTGATCGGCTGTTGTCATACTGAAGGCTTCTTTGCAAACCTGTACATAAACACAATACGTTCATTAACGCTTTTATTCTCCTTAAGATTCCATATAACCTTTAGTGTTGGCGGATCGAGTTTGATCTCGCGTACAAAAACACAGCCGGGGTTCCATATTATCTTCCAGGCAAGTTTTGATACTTCACCCTCCACCCTTATTGATACTGCGGTTGTATCAACTATCCTACACCGAGGGATGAGGTGTCCTAAGCGTCAATACTCGCATACCATTTAGTCACCATTGACGGTGAGGTCAAAGTTTTATTTCATCCAGGGTGTACTGTGATTGGTTTTCCCCAGTTCCTTTATCACCCTCTATTATTTCTGTTAGACCTCCTCCTAGATTACACCAACTATTATTTCCCCTTGACCTTATAGGCCTTGGGTAAGACGTATTAATTGGAAATAATCGTTAGGAATAACCTCTTAGGGCATATTACAAATGCATATAGAGCTCAAATTAAACAAATAAACAATTCCACTAATACCTTACCACATTGGAAAAGTAATAATTTTGTTAAAGTAAAACAAAATAACAAATAAATACTAGGTTTAAACATTAATATTAATTTAAATTAGATCCAACCAAAAAAGAACACAAATAATTTCGTTATTAAAATATTTGATAGAATACACGGTAGAACTGGAATAATTATAAATTAAAATCCTTTAGAAATACGATTTTTCCAAAATAAATTTTAAATTTTTTGTAAAATTAATATATTTATAAAAGTTTTTCAAATCATGCAATGTGTTTTAATTCATAAGACTCATGGACTCCAATTGAATTATGCTTCTATATGATTATCTACATATATATTTTTAATTAGTAAGGACCCACACAAGGGGTATTACCAGGCTTGTTACTATAGTAGATATAATAGTTTATACAGTGTGCTTAAGAATAAGCTTGAAGAGAAGATGGAAAAACCGTGTTGATTCATAACACCCAACTTAGAATGAAACCTTAAACACTTGGTCAGAGGTGATCAAATAAATTGAGAGTCTAGCCACACTTGGATCGCAGAGTTACTGGTGAGATCTATTTGCATTTAGGTGGGAGTGTAGGTATCGTAATAAAAGGACAGCGTTTTTGCATTTATTATAGTGAATTAAAAAAAATCTTCTAGTAGAACCATAGAGCTGAATTTTCTTCACATGGTGGTATCAAAATTTATTGAATATCTTTTAAGTATGTCCTAGATTTAAAGAAAACATTTTCGCTTTTTTTTAATAAGCTTATCATACAATGCTAATATGATCCTGACAGATATTAAATGACTGTTGATGTCGCTCTGCTGAGAGAATATCGAACTCTTTGTTTCCATCAAAGTAATATTTGTGTGTTTGTTTCTTTTTGCCCGGAAAATAATTTTCAATAGAAATTGAAAGACAAAACCATCTATCTTCTCAAATTTCCTACACTCCCACCTTAAGTTAGGGGATATCCATACTATATCTGAACAATTAATTATACTTATCTACGTTAACGTTTCAAGCTCCTAACACAAGCTTAAGTGTAATACATGAGAGAGCACTGAGACGCGTAGTTAATTATAAATACCAGATTAAGAAATGGTTTGATAATTTTAACTACATTATTTTCAACAAAATTAAGGTGAGAGCTTTGACCAGTTAAAACAATTAATTATAATTACAAAATGTTATAAAAAATCTGTGATAGTTTACATAAAATCGTATAAAATAATCCAACATTTTCTTGAATTTTTTTTTATCGTGAGCCTGTCAAAACTTGACTTTATATGGGGAAGACTAGTTATAAGGTTCTATTCTTTTACTTTAATTTCAGAAGTACAAATGTTCATGTAAGGCGACGTTGATATTTTTTTTACAAACATTAAACACAAAATTTAAACTTTTTAACTGGTCAGAATTCTGATGGTAATTTTCGTCTACATTTTTCTCAAAGCTATATTAAAATGCATATAATATAATATATATGTCAAACAACTTCTTAAATAATGGGGGTGTCCTAAAAGGATGCAATGCGTTTCAATGCTCTCCCATGTAGTAACCTTAAGGATTATTGTCTAGAATATTATTTTAGTTAATTCTGAATTAACTATTTCTTGGCGTATGACGTATTTTACCGTGATAGATTTAATATCTAGCTCAGTCACCTTGTATTAAGTCTCTGCGGGCACATAACGTTGCCCAGTGTATACTTTCGGGGTGGTCCAGACGTCATAACCACAATGAGATGACGAGATTATAGTCAATATGAAGGTGTGGAACCAGTGTATATCTTAAACTTAACGTAAGCCTAACTAAACAGACCGTGCTGACGATAGGTACAGCTTCCGTTTCAGGAAAGTACCTAAAATACCACTAAGAATCGAACCCATCACCTCTAGATAAAAAAAAACAGGGTCACTGACCACTATACCCAGAGGATAGTCTTTGAACGAATGTTAACCTAATTCAACATCCAGATAATATTAAGTTACTTTGAATTCATAGCAATTTGTGCTAACATTGTCTTCCATAGATTAAGGCTTAACACATTTTTATCCGTGTATACAGCATAGGTAAATAGTTAGCTAGGTAGGCCTACATTCTAAGTATTCCACTTACAAGCAAGAGCAGCATTGCTTTAAATCCCACTCGGCCAAACACCACCATTTTGCTATCGTTATGTTATTGGAATTCGTTTCTTGTAGTTCTTCTCACTCTCGCAGCATGTCGCTAGTAGCACACGGAGCTCTGTAAAAAATACACATATTCACATTTTATGGTATGTAATAATTAGATTACAATAACAATGAAGAAATACGGTTTTAGTTAATAAATAAATGAAGAAAATGTTTTTTTAAGGATTTTTTCAAATATATCACAGGCAATATTTTTTCGGGCTCTGATCAAGTAGAATTTAATTCAATACATTTACGAGTCTTAGTATTATTTTGTCAGTTCTTTAAAAGAATGCGACCCATCTCGGTGGCGTAGATAGCTAACGCATTGGTTTCATGTTGGGTTAAATTGACGAATAAGGGGAGATCTAACTTCGAATCTCGATTGGATGAACTGAGGGTGGTTTTTCCTAAATGGTTTTTCCATTCTCCCTCCACACAATTGTGAGTTACTTTTTTCTAAATTAAGCCTTCTAAAATCCTAACCCATTAGAGTAACTAGTATTTAAGCATATAGCCCGAATCGGTGGTAAGACGCGGTGGTATAATTTTTTATATTTTCAAAAGAATGCGTTTCATTTAGTAACATTTATTTTCTGAAAACTAATTTGCTTTGAGTTAATTTAATTTCAGACCAAATCTACCAAATAAGCTAATTTTCCTATTTAATGCGAATATGAAATAATGTTAATTTTAATTGTTAAAAAAAATTATTTTTATAGCAATTAGCGTTTGTTGAAGTAGCCTCAATCACAGACAATTAGTCTTATCTTTGTATTAGGTTGTTAAGTTTAATTTAACTAACATGATTTTAAATGTTGCAATTTGGTCATAATTATCAAGTAATAGTAGACCAATTACTCTAGAAAGGTGAGGTGGTAGGCATCCGTGATTCTGATCCATGTGGTTTCATTAAGTGCAGTTGGGCAAGGTGGGAAAGCAATATGATTAGTTTTTAGCTTTCAGGAGATATTGTGACCAAGATAGTAGTTTATTGTTTCACTTATATTCGTCTCTTTAAAAAGAGAAATGATAATGATATTGAAATACGCTGTACAGCTTACAAATGCTAAATTTCCAGGTAGACAGACATACGTGACTTTTAAAGAAATGTATCATGAACATATTTTTTTTTACATATATGATATCTTGCATAGCAAAACTTAGTGTGCTAAGGACAAATTTTAAGTTCCTAATATGATAACTTTCAAGCAAGCAAAAATTTTGGTCTGGAAATAGCTTTCCCCTTTTCTGTTGAAAAGTGAATTTTAACTAGATATTAATTAAAAATCAACATTCCAAAATTGTGTATTCCATATACTACTGCTCTATGTCCAGAACAATAGATGGGGCTGCTAATCCCGTGTCAATAGTTACAGGCCACTGATTGTGTAGGCAGGATATAAAGATTACTATATATATATATACGTAATTTATGTTATTTCTCTAAATACATCAATTAAATCTAATGAAAATACAACAAAATAGAACAATTAATAATAATAATATGTCTGGGCTACATCAATGTGTAGATCAGTTTTAGAAAATATTAGTCGCTACTAATATACCAGAGCCCAGGCGACGTCAGGGGATCTTAAACAAAACTTAAACCTTCCCTTGTGATTATGGGAACTATTCCTCTTTCAAGAAAAAATCCCGATAATATCCGGGAATCGAACCTAGAACCTCGAGATCAGCAGGCAGTAGCTTGACCACTACCACGGGGCTGGTTATCAAGTGGATATTTTTTTTATATTCATCACATCATTGTGTATATTGTGAACTTAAGTGTTTTATCACTAATTTTGAGCAGTAAAAATATAGCAGATAGGTTATAATAATATTGCAAAATATTTTAATTAAATAATTTAAACTGCTTAGGCTCTTTAAAAATGCACATTCCAACATGAATACAAACATAAACTAACTATTTATGCCTTAACTAACTCAAACGTTCACGATTGTCAGAATGTAATCTCGCCATTCAACCCTATCCTGAGATAGTTTCATCCAATCCCTAAACTTTCCCCTCAACTAAATTTAATTCTATTTTTAAATTATTCTCCTATGAGTGTCTTGGTCTGCCATGGGGTATTGTATCTTCAGGTTTAATGAATCGAATTTTGCGTACACGCCAGTCATCATTCATACACATTATATAACTACCCAACTTCAGCCTACGTGCCTTGCATATTCTTGTTATGATTACGGATGCATACAAGCCGTGGAAAGCTTACTATAATACGTTTTACATTCTCCTGTTGGCTTATCTCTCTTACTTACCTATTTTGTTGAACTAGGAGCTCAAAAGTTCATTGCCGCACTTAAAAAAATACGCCACTTTTACCTAAAGGTTTTTATCATTACTGTGTTTTCAAAACTCTCATTTAATTATATTGGTACATAGAAAAAGACCTCGTTCACATCAGTAAAAACAAAGGGAAGGATACCGCATGAATTAATTGACCTACTGAATTTCTTTCCTACCCGTTAGCGCAGTTACCAAGTATTTGAATCAATCTGCTTCACCTAAACGAATGTTGTTGATCTTTATGGATATATTTCTGTGTAATACAGGATACTGACATACAGTCATGTATTTGGATTTAGCCCATATATACTCCTAGATTAAATACGGATATATTTATTACTATTTGGTATCACAATGCTTTGAATAACTGTAGTGGACAGTAAATAAAGTATTATTTGTATTATTAAAAAAATAGCCGCGATAATATATCTTCTGAATATGTAAATACACTTTATAATATACATTTTTAGGATAAATGTATGAAACTACAAATGCTGCACTTGTAAACTGTGTTTTTGTCAAGAAGATAGTAACACACTTATTGAGATTGTTATTTTATTAAAATAACTAAATTAAAAAAATCTATTGTTAAAATTAATCATTTTTGTGAATATGTAAATATTTGAGTTTTTACCTGAAATTCAACGGCGCGTATAGTTCTAGCGGCAGAACGTACCTCAAGACTAATTTTATACCAGCAAATACTTTATTTTATATCTTTCGTTGACCCAGAATTGTGATGTATAAAAAACAATGAAATGTTAGTCTTCCTTGTGTGTTACAACAAAATGGGCTATGAAATCGTTGAGAGTTGAGTTTCTATCATCAAACACAGTTATTGTTTTTGTGCTGAATGTTGGATCAGCACATATTTCGTAGCCGTCAGTATGACGCACAAACCTTTGTTTTGCTAGGCGCAATAGCTTACACGGTTTTGCTTTCATATATTTTTTGTGGTGTACGAAGCTTTGAAATGTCTAAGGTCAAATCTTCTCTTAGGCTTCTACACTTAAAATAGATTTTGAGTCTTCGTAACATTTTGAAAGAAGAAAATACTTCAATATATATTAACAGATTTGAAATATCTTAACTAGATGCGATATACTTCTATTAATAGTCATTTTTATAACAGCTTTTAAAACCTGCTTTGGTGGCTGCGTGATCTAAGGTGTCCCGGTCCCAGTTGGGTATACTGAGGGTAGTTTTATCAAAATGGTTTTGCTCTCACCCTCCATGAAAATTTGGGTACACTTCTTATAATTTCAACCATCCTAATCCTTAACTCATAATTAGTATATGCTTATAACCTGAACCGATGGTAAAACGCGGTGACAAAAAAATCACCAAAAAAACAGTATTTTAAAACGCACTAATGATTACATGAGACCTATGACGTAGACATTGATATACTATTACTACAGGTCAGCATAAAATAATAGTGAATTTTCTGTTTTATTAAACCTTTATCTTTAGCTGCATTTGATAAATTACTTGGAAATTAAAAGTGATGTTTTGTGACAAAAACCAAATATTTATCTTCAAATTCAGCTTTGACTTTGCCTTGCATGTTTCAAGCTTAGCTTTGCATTTAAAAAGGGACATTCGCTGATCACTAAGAATTGTTAAAGTTTTAAAACTCACCCACATGATTCAAATAATTATTAATAAATTACACTCGGTAAATAAAATTGAACACAAGCCCCCAATCCGGGTCCACAAGTGTATTATTAGCCTATTATTATTATTTGGTACCGCGTCTTACTACTCGTTCGGGTTATACGATTTAGGTACTAACTACGCTGATGGATTAGGAATTGGGAAGGTTGAATTAGAGGAAGTGAACCCACATTTGCTTGGAGGGAGAATGTAAAACCATTTAGGAAAAACCACCTCCAGTTCACACGTCCGAGATTCGAACCTCGATCTCACCGTCCATAGCAGTCGAGCTCAACACGACTAGCGCGTTAGCCAACTACGCCACCGAGGCGGGTTACACAAGTGCAATTTATTTCTATAGTTTTTCCATCCACTCCTCCCTAAAATTAATGTTCACTTCTTTATAAAACATTATTCATTTCTAAAAATTTGATTAACTCGTAAGTATTATACTTTAGCTCAGTTCCTAACATATCTGGGATCCCGAGATCAATTCCCGGCATGGCCGAGAAATTTGTCATTAATGAAATTGTGTTTCACCTAACAAATTAATTAATTAAATTCTAGTGGCTGATTGTTGTGTTTGTTATAGACTTAAGTCAGGTCATAATTCTGTGCTGATTTAATCAGTTGGTTCAGAAAGTATAAGCGACCCCAACAATTAATTATTTTAATAGATAAATTCGTAGCTAATTTTGACTTTATCCGCATCGGTGTTCACACTTACTATTAGTCTAGGCCTATTAGGTATTTTTGTTAAGAGTAGGTTGGGATGAGGATATTAGCTAGCTGTATTAATATTGTTTTTTGCTTAATAGTTTCTCATTCTCCCTCCACACAAATGCGACTACATTTACTCTTTAATACGCCATTTGTGTGGTTATATTAAGATAGTCTGGTTGGGGACTAGGACGATATGAATAATAAAAAATTGATTCGTTGGACACGTTGTCTAAGGCGTCGCTTTCTTGTTAGACAATACTGCCAATGACAGGGAGATCAGGGTTCGAATCACGGTTGGGTGTACTGAGGACGAATTTTCCAAAATAATTTTTCACTTTCCCTCCACGAAAATTAGGGTAATTTCCCTTTAAATTCAACCTTACTCATCACTAACCCATTAGCGTAATTAGTACATATGCTTATAGCATTAACAGGTAATAAGACTTGGAGCTGAAAACATGTTAGACTTACCACCCGCCTCGGTAGCGTAGTTGGCTAACGCGCTGGTTTCGTGTTGAGCTAAACTACCGAAGAGGGGGAGATCGAGGTTCGAATCTCATTCGGTTGGACTGGAGGTGTCTTCTCCTAAATGGTTTTCCACTCTCCCTCCACGCAAGTGTAGGATCACTCCCTCTGTATATAGCCTTCCCAATTTATAACCCATTAGTGTTATTAGTACTTAAGCGTATAACCGAATGGGTAGTCAGACGAGTTGCTAAATATGTTAAACTTAATAATTTAAACAAAAGTTGTTGTTTCATTCTACCCGGCCGTTTCTCACCCAAGAAAGACGTATGTATGGGGGATTGAACTCGTTTCGAGTTATATTGGACATGTTCTACGTCACTTTCTTTGGGTCCACCGACGTACAAGCTAGAACCAGCTCTTGAATGCCATTGGTTCATTTATCTTGAGAGATTTCGTCGCACTATTTAGTTCTGAAACAGCTAGAAGGTATTCTTGTGTATTCTTCCAATCCATATGCTGTGGTTAGGCTCTTCAACCTTTAATTATAGAGCTTCTTTCACCAAGTGTGGGTGATTTTGTCAAGACTGGCTATTCCTTCTAAAACGTAAGTTTAGATTTCGATAATATGTAATACATTATATATTGTGTGATTGAACACATATTACTTGTATTGAAATACTTTTTTAATAATATCCAATAAATTTTTAATATTCATGTATATAGTTATTGTTAGGGTTTAATCTATAGTGTATAGGGAAAATGATCAAATATGTGTTGTGTTTATACATTCCTTTAGGTTCGTTAATCATACATTTTATAAAGAAGTAAATAACCTAATTTGATTATGTGTGTTGTTTAAAAAAAAGGGTTTAGTAAAGAAGATTATTTTTTGTTAAATTCAATAGTAGGACTGGTGACCTGGTGGTATAGGGGTAAGGTGTTAGACTTCTGTGCTGGTGGCCGGGGTTCAATCCTCGGTCCCAGCACAAATGTATATGATTACCAAACCCTTCCTTCACCTCTGACAAGACATCTTGTGAATGTGAGGAATGCCAGGTCTCCACCGTGGTTCGGATTCCACGTTAAACTGTAGGTCCTTCATTTCATCTCACAATCACCCTACCACTACACATTAGCGTAAGTGCGTATAACCCAAACGGGTAGTTAGACGCGGTGCTAATAATAATAATAATAGTAGTACTAAAGTCATGTTTAGATATAGTAATATTTTGTTCTTCACTGAAACTTATCTGTTCAGGCTATACGCATAAATTATAATTTCTCTAATTGCGTAGGGATGAGAAAAGATGTGTTTTAAAGGTAAGATGCACGCATTTGCTTGAAAGGGAAATAGGAAACCATTTAGGTTAAAACATCCTCAGTAGATATGACCAGGATTCAAACCCAAATTCACCCATCATTATCAGTACTGTCCAACACGACAGTGACGCCTTTGAAACCCTTTAGCCATTGAATCGTTTGAAACTATCGTTAAAGATTAGGAATAGACTTCAAATCTATGAAATTAACATTTTAATACTAAACTTTAAAATTGCCACCACTATGATGTATATTAAACATGTATTTTAAATCAAACATAGCTGTTTATTGCATAGCGCAAACTAGCTTACTTAACGTTAATGTTGACCTGTTTGAGATTGGGTAAGTTAGTTGGATTTATGTAATAAAGTGTAGCGTTAAAATGAAGCATTCTTATTAATCGTAGCACGTATTTGAGTAGCTTATTTTTTTAAGTTGCTTAAAATAATGGCACCATTTTCCTTGTATGTCTGTGAATATAACTGAAGGTCATCTTGTTAAATTTAAAAGTTATGTTAATATAATTTAAGATAATAACATTATTTTAGTTGAGACAGGTTTTAAATTCAATTTATTTATGAAAACAAGTTTTTTCTGTGAACGCAAAATAAGAATCACGCTAAGCTATCTTGGAAGGAAAATGAAAACTATGATTAAGAATTGAGGCGTGTTTCCATTTTTATGAATCGTGTGAAATAAATCTGATTAATTTTTTATAGATATGTTTAATCGAAATCTTTTTAATATAAACCTAGGCTGACGTTAGGAGGTTAGGATAGTAAAGGAAATATACTCAAACTATGAGGAAAATCTCGTTAGGTGGGATCAAATTAATTTTGGGTCCTTAAATTTAACATGTAACAGTGGGGAAGGGGAGTAAATATCAGGTATATTTAGTCTGTTTGAAGGTAGGGACTCGAATCTCCTGCAGGTGTTCTGAGGGCAATTTTTTCTTCAAACGTTTCCCGCTCTCCCTCCATAGAAATGCAGGTGTATTTTCTTTAAATCGCTGACCCCGGTGGTCTTAGGACGGCTCAGGACGCGATTTCCGTGGATTTAAACCCAGCTATGGTCAACGGAATTTTCTTGGGCGATAAAACCCCGTAGCATAACTTCATTTGGAGGGAAATTAAAGCCATCTCGACGCGTCGGTCACATGTAGATTGTGTTATGTGAATACAACCTGGATGGTATTTGAAAATATCTTTGTTGGCAGGACTGGTAAGCCCTTTCGCTCTCGTTAATATAGTTTCTCATGTGTTGATATAATCGATTGGTTCAGAAATTGCACGTTAAAACCTCAAATAAAGAAAATGAAATTATTAAAATAAATTCCTGAAACATTTCTACTCCATTCAAGTACCCAAAGTTTGAGCTGGTATTAAGGCCCAATGTCAATAGTAGAATAATTTATTCCTATACATTTTTTTTAAATGAGTTTATTTATTACAGATATTGATTTCTCTTGAATAAATTTCTCTTTTTTAAAATATATATCAATTAATTTGAATATTTTTTGTAATTGTACATTTTTATGTAGGATATTCCTATATAATCTACCATTAATTAAATGACACCTCTTTCATTTGGTTAAAACCTATGGAAATTTAATGAAATAATAGCCAAGACAAGTATTGAACGTAGCTTTCGGCGAAGCCAACTCTCTAAAGATAAATTAGCATGGTTGATTTTACAATGAAGCAAAATTTAGAAGAGTAAAAGTAATTTATTTTTAAATTTTAGACCCACCGCGTCTTAACACCACTCTAGATTAATATTTAAACTACTAAAGGTAACAGTTTAGGCATGAAAATATAAATGAGATGAACTGTAAACTCATTTAAGTAAAGGTAGATAGGGAAACTGTTTAGGAAAATCCTCCCTCGGTAACCTCAGCCTGGATTAGAACGACTACCTCTTCGCCTGTCAGCAAGACTACAACCTGCTTCTCACAACTTAAGAATGTGAGTAATTCCAGGCCTGCGCCATGGTTCGGATTCCACGTTAAATTGTAGGTCCTCCATTTCATCTCAAAGTCACCCTTCCATTACACATTAGCGTAAGTGCGTATAACCCGAATGGGTAGTAAGACGCGGTGCAAATAATAATAATAATAATAAAAATAATACAACCTGCTTCGGTGGCCGCGTGGTCTAAGGCATTAATCATCCAGTATAATGGTCTGCTTATGATAAGGAGTTCAAGGTTAAAATCTCGGTCGGGTGTACTGGCAGCGGCTTTTCCAAAACAATTTTTCACTCTTCCTCTATGAAAATGAAGGTGCAATTCCTAAAAATATAACTTTATTAATTTCTAAAACCATTAACTCAATTAGTACATAAGCGTAAAAACAAAACAACGAGTATTAAGACTAGGTTCTAAATCAAATTAAAACGCTCTTCTATGATCACAAGTTCTAAGGCGCTACTCCCGCAGTATACTAGATTGCCAATGACAGGAGTATCGGGGTTCGAAACTTGTTTGGGTGTACTGAGGGTTGGTATTTCAAAATGGTTTTCCACTTTCCATCTACATAAATAAAGTATACTTCCTTTAAATATAGATTTGATAATCCTTTAGACCATTAGCATTGCTAATATATGAACATATAGCTCTTACAGGTAGTAAAACATGGTGCTAAAAATATGAGTACATGAGTCTGACATTTAGTCCACACAGCCACCGATTAGTGATATTTTGTAGCTCACTTTTGTAAGACTAAACTTGACTGGAAGCAATTGTAACGAGATAGTGGTCATTTTATAGTAATTCTAGAAACTTGCAATGGATGATTGACTTTTAATTTCTATATAACCTTATCTATTATGTATCCCTTATTCCTTTAATAAGTTGCACCTAAGCATAGAGTGGACTTTAACATTCGTATTACTGGATCCTGGTTTGATTCCTGACTACACGCTATGGTATCTAATGTTAGCGACCCAAAGTATTGACCTACTACCCCAGCTCCCTTCTTTAGTTTTCCCTTTTAATAAGCTTAGAGTCTTGGGTTCAATATTAGACTAGGTCGAAATATCGATTATTGATAAAATTGGAGCTTCCTCCATTTCATTTTGATGAGTTTTGGCGTCCATCAGAATTGATTCTCGTGTATGTTCTATTGTTGAGGGAGTTAATTTATTATAAGTTGACTGAATCATTATAAAAACCATATATGTTGTTCTTAGTGGAAAATTAGTGAAACTTTCTGAAGAATTGTTACGAACTAATTAATTTCTTTTAGTGTTGCTTTTTACTGACAGTTGGGGCTGTCCAAAACATAGTTACTCTGTGGCATTAGAAATTCAAAAGTTCATTGCCGCAGTTACTAAGTACACCACCTATTCCTATATTGAACTAGTTCTATCCAGTCCACCTCATTACACCCTATACATATCTCTAACTAGCTCTATCCAGTCTACCTCTTTACACTATATCCCTATCTTGATATTGCCCAATACAGTCCACCTCATTACTCTTTCCCTATCTTGAGCTAATTCTATCCAGTCCCTCTATTTAAACCCTATCTCTATCTTGAGCTAATTATATCCAGTCCCTCTATTTACGCCCTATCCCTATCTTGAGTTAGTTATATACAGTTCACCTCACTCATTATACCCTATCCCTATCTTGAGCTAGTTATATACAGTCCCTCTTAATACACCCTATCACCCGGAAAACCATTTAGGAAAATCCAACCTCAGTGCACCCGACTGGGATCAAACCCTGATCTCCGAATTTTATTTGTTATTAATTTTAATGCAAACAACTTATCAGATGTACACAGAATTTTGAAATATCAAACACTCCCCAGATACACAGATATCCATTTGGAACCAAATCATTATTGCCATTTAAAAAATATGTCATTAGTAAGCTACCTGAAAAACCATACAGTTCTTTTTTGTATACTTCACACTACGCATATATACATTTTAAACCAAATCAATATAGCAATTTTTTAATTATTTTGAATTTTTAAAAACTTCCCATCATTAAACTACTTTTCAACGAACTTTTGCCCCAAAACAAACTATACAGTACTATATTTCACATCAAACAAATCCTAGATATGTATACTAAGCAAAATGGTTCAAGCAAATTATTGATAAATTTGAATTAAATAAAAATCATTAGTCAGTAAGCTACCCTTAATTTGAGGACTATGATCGAAATAAAAAAAATATTTTGAGGCATAACCCTATTAAATCTAAACATCAAATTTTATTTAAATCCATAAGTTTTGGATCAGTACCCAGGGGCTGACTGGCCGACTTTTAAAATACATTTTTTTCTTTATGTTGACATAAAACTTGAAGATTCACCATAATATTTAGATTATTTTTTTCACAATCACAATAATTTCTCTTGATTTGTAATAGTAAAAAGTGGAATTTACAATTTTGTCTGTCTCCATGTCTGTCCCTGGCCATGGATTCAAAATGGCTTGCTGGATTTTATTAAAATTGTATAAGCTATATAAATTTTATTTTAATTAATGATAATTTATATATGATTTCTTTTTTTAATTCCAAATTTCTCGAAAAAGTCTTTAACGATTATTTTTATAATTTATCTATGCTGAGAGTTTGATCTGAACATGACAGATAAAGTTTAATACTTAAAATTTGACTTAAAAAAAAAGCTTGAATGATTGTACTCAAAAATTGTATTACACTTCTATTTTACACTATCAACAATAATGTATCTATATTTATCTAAAATAGTTTAATATACAGATAGTTAACTGATGAAACATTATATAAAATTTGAACTTTTTGGAAATTAAGCTTGAAGATTGAATTCAAGATGAAAATCTGAGAATAAAATTGGTCATAATAAATAAGAATATATTTTTATTTTTAGAAAAAAATTAAAAATGTAAACAGGGTAGTTTACTAATGAACTATTTATGAAAATTTGAGTTTTACAAAATATATTTGAACAATTTGCTTTAAAATTAATATATAAAATGTGATTATTGTGAATAACAAGATTATGTGTTTATTTTACGAGAAAAACATACTAAGGGTAGCTTACTCAAAACATATTTTTGAAAAGATCCCAAAATACATTTTTGAAAAAATCCCAAAAAACATTTTTTTAAATAATCCCAAAACATATTTTTGAAAATAATCCTTTAATCCATAATTATTCTACTATACAGTATGAGAATGTTTGTGCGATTGTATTGAACCATTTACGTTTCTGAGTTTTCCCCCACACACTACGAATATATGGGTATGATTCCTCTAAATATCATCACCTTAAATCATACTATATTCACGTAAATATACCAATAAACTGGACTGGTGTATACAGGTTGGTCACAGAACCCTTGTCCCAAGAGCATCATAGTTAAAGAGTGGCTAAGGTCAATGATCACTTGAGCAGGAGTATTATTGTCATATCTTAATTGGGCCGCAGTTGTAGCTCGGTTGGAATATGTTCATAGACCAAGAAAACTGTAAAATATAATGGACTTGTTGTGCGACTCTAGTGACCGTTCCGAGACCTCGGCACCCCTACCCCCTTTCCCCCTCGAACCCCACCCCCGCGCTGACCCAAAAACGGGTCACTATCCTCCCCGAGACCCAGTCCACTAGTTCTAAACGCTCTAAGAGATCGCGCCCAGACGAAGGGCTCGATCAAGCCAAATACCTTAATAAATAAAAGGACAAAAAACCTATTCAACTGTAAAAATGTGTAATAATGATGCAGTAATTTAGACAAAATAATTATAAGAGGGTTAAGATGTATATGCTAGTTTAAGTTAAGAAAATAAGACCGAAAAGGAGGGTTGGGCCTACCCTTCTCTCGCTGATACATATTGTACATGTATTGAGATAAGGAAAAAATAAGGAATAAACTCAACAAATTTCATCCCATTAGTCATGTTTTAATTTATTTTAAGATTTTCGCTTTCTTTCCCCGCGCAAGGCATACGCTTCATAAATAGTGAGTATTTTCGTGCGGAGCGGGGGAAAAAGGCGCCCGGTTCGATAATATTCATAATCATAAAAAACATTCTTCATATATAATTCAAAATGAAATTACTCAATACATGTGTGGCTTTGAAGGGAATTCAGTAGGTCAATGGCTAATAAACGTGTCAATATGGTTTGAGCGGCCTTCTTTCAGGTTCTGACGTGTAGTTCACAAACTCTCCATCGAGCGCGCTGCCCAGTGTTGTGTTGTCACGTGCTGTTTGTTTACGTTTTCGTGTTAGTTTTGGTATCAATAAACTGAACGGTGAGTGTTCGTCAGGCGCAAATTTGAAAACCGCCTCTCGCCCTGTCCAGGGGTTGGAAAGGTACGGGACCACCGGCAAACGCCATTTTGACTGGCCTTCCTCCACCCGTAGTCATTTTAGTGGGCCGTACCAGCCCCTAAACACAAAATCCAGTTTTATTTGCAAATGTTTTAGTTACCATTGAAGTCGTCTGTCCAGCTGTACTGTTAAACGTCTGCGTATGTTGTCCCGTCCAAAATACTAACACCCGCCCCACGGGCGGCGGGGGGGGGGG
>CABFOW010001706.1:99617-120067 GCA_902141385.1 Timema californicum
TCCACAGACGCATCAGAGACTGTGTGGTGGGCCCCCCCGCCGGATACGGATGACCCGGGAGGTAGTTTGTGGTGGTGAGAGAGCGCTCCTGGCCACGGCCGAGGCCGGCTTCATCAGGACGCGGCTCCGGTACTCCGCGAGACCTCCAGGTTGGCGCTCAGCCCAGCCCAAGTGTGTGTGTGTGTGTGTGTGTGTGTGCCTGCGTTTCCACCGTCGTTACGTGTTATATGTCTGCCGCTAACCCCACCCATTGTCATTGTGGGTTGGCCATTTTCAGGTAAAGGCACTCAAATCCTACTAAGGACATTATGCAACAGAAATATTGTTATTATAATTTTTTGACAGTCTTATTTTTTCTGACGTTTCTTGTTCCCTCCCACTGTTTACTGTCTTGTCCTTCTCCTCTCTACGTTGTATGTTTTATCATGGTCCTGGCGACCCATTATTAGCAATGGGGTGGGTTTTTTGTATAATTTTCCCACCCCTTGCCTAAAGAAAGCAATTTAATAAATTAATAAATCTGATTAATATATATATATAAGTAATAAGCTACTATTAGATTAAATGTGTGTTTACTTAAAAGAGCATTAATAGCTTTTCAATTATACTTCTATCTTTGAGTTACGATTTATAAGCTAGATTATTTTTTTATTTAAACTACACTTTCAATACTTAAAAACACAAATATACATTTTAAGAAAAAGAGTATACTTCTCAAATGTAGGTTTAATGGAGTTATTTAGTTGTCCTTGTATTTTTTACTTTTAATTTAATAAAATTATAAAATACTTTATGATAAGTTAAGGTAAATTTTATGCTTTGTATATTTGATGTCAGTTCTTTGGAGCCACACTATTATTTTTTAAATGGCACTAAGCCATCAATGATTCTAAATATTAATATATTTTATGTTAAAAGTCACAGTTAAATCATTAACAAAGCTAAATATAAATTGGTCTCTTATTTTTAAAATTATTGTTGGTATGTAGTAATTCCAATATGTGAATTTTGACCCCTCAGTCACTAAATTTCCAAAGTTACAAGCTTGATGGTTTGAACCATGTGACTACTGGCGAGGGTTATAATTTATACCAAAAGTATTGTTTTAATTTTGCTTAGTTAAACTTAAGCGAAATAGCTATATCGAATTGCCTAAAACGAAATCTTATTTATGCTCTTCTGTTAATTTAAAATATATGTTTGTTTAGCGTCTTACTTCCTGTTCAGGCTATAAGAATATAGATATAATACTTACTACGATTAATTAGGGATGAGTAAGGTTGAATTAGAGAAATTGTATCAGAATTTTCATGAAGGAAGTGAAATACAATCGTTGAAAAACTAAACTCGGTTCACCCGAAAGGGATTCAAACTCCATTCTACCTATTATAGATAGTCTAGTCTAGCACTAGAATAACGCATTAGACCACGCGGCCACCGAATCAGGTATTTGATATGTTAAGTTAGACAGTTCCATGCATATCAATTTATTTTATTTTCACTAATATCGACTGATATATTTAATTTTTTAATCATTTTGTTGATTTAAATAAAATATTTAAATAATCGATATTTTTGAACTATAATTTTAGGCATATAGTTATATAGGTTTTGAATTTCAATATTATTTTAGCTTGTCCTAAATATGAAAATAGCGCAATTTCTTATCTAAAAATTACCATTTTAAACTTTAAACAATATTCGATAGTATTCTAAAATAAACAATGGATTCTGATATTTAGAAATGCAACATATTTAAAAAAAAATTGCTATTTTGTCTTGGTTCTACCAATGATTATGCTACTAAGCCACTGGTGGCCACGAGGCCTGAGGCATTTGACTTTGATTGCCCCTTGGGATTGTTTCATAAAGGGTCAACAAGCTTCTTCTGATAACAGCTGAATATTTTTATTTTTTATTTCCCAAAGTGACAATATTCAATCGACTAGTAGCCAGAGCGCTAGGCGAGCTACTTAAGGCGGGATTCAATAGAACGCAAGAAAAGGTAAGTGTTTTTGCAGTTTCTATGACAAAATATTATTTTGGCCAAAATAAATAAAATATTGTCATTTAGAAACATAAAAGAGTTAAATTTTCTTCACATGTCGATACCAAAAGTTCTTAAATATTCATCACAAACATAGTGGCATTAGATAAAAAAAAATTTAAATTAAGAGAAAAAGTTGTGACACCCTTGAAAATATATTGTAGAAATTGGAGTTCCCCATTCGAGGGAAATTAAATTCTATATTTGACCTGGAGCAATATTTTATTTATTTTGGCCAAAAAAAAATTTGCTATAAAAACTGCAGAACACGGACGTTCTAGCGTGCCCTTTCATCTCAAATTTGCTGCCTCTGATGGGGTTTTGGTTTCACAGAACGTAGCATCAGTCAGATAGGCAAGTTATTCTCTCTGATTTATGGAGTGAATTCAAGGCATCATCGTCATTTTCTGCCACAATATTATATAATTGGATTTAACTTAGAGCAGGTTTTGGTATTGAAAGTCTATCTATATTCATGTTTTTACTCCGTTTAAAAGGAATTGTTTGACAAAGGGACCAAAATAGCCACGACGAGTGCTTGGTTTAGCCACACGAGCCCAGAAGTTGTAAATTAGTTTCTCAAATATATTTTGTTTGCTAGTCACTTGTCAAAACAACCCCCTGCAATCTGAACAGTTTAGTGGCCGTTTCATATAATACTTGACTAAATAAATGTTAAGTGCCACATAATAAAGAATCACAATAAGTTAACGCCTGGATGCTCGTCATTATGTGATGGGTTATTTCTAAATCAATTTTGTATCTGAACGAGCGATGAATCTGTTTTCAACTGCTTTGATTACGACTAGTTTGTCTTATCTTACATATAATTTATTAATTAGGGCCTTTTTATTTTTAGAGAAATTTTAAATAATATTTAAAACACGGAGAAAGAATTTTAAATAATATTTTCCTAAAATGTATTTGATTGAAAAATTATTGTACCGAAAAAAAGATGTCTATACATTGTCTTAAATAAGATATATATGTATATATAGTTTTTTGTGAACAATTTTTTTTTAAATTTTTTATAAGAGATTGTAAGGCAATTTGACTTAACGTAGAACATATTTTATGGCACATAGCGATATTTGTATAGATTATTTAAATACTTAAGTTAATTCATTGACACATTCAGGTCATATTTGAAAGCACATTTTACAATTACTCAGTGTGTAAACGTGCAGACATTATTAATAGTGGTTTTTGTGTGGCTCTTTTATTAATTAAATCATCTAATTTAAAAAAATAGTTAGGCGTGGATGGACGAGTAGAAGTTTTGGAAGCTATTTCCATAAATAAGTAAAATCAATACATTAGGAATATAGTTTACTGTAGATGCTAGATTTACTGACAAAAAATATCACCGATAAGTAAGAAACCTCATGAATTTATTTTAAATATTTCAATAATTCAATATTGAGATACATTTTCATTCAACTAACTAAAATATATGAAATATCATTGTTCCTGCTTGCAAAAATATTTCATGTTTTAGTCTCAAATTAATAAAAGTAAGAGTTTATTTGGTCTGTATTTTATATGACATACTTAAAATAGCAACACAATATAGGCAACACTATATAGGCTGTTGTTTAGTTAGTTTTTTTCTTAATCCTAAACATTCTGGGAATTATCCGGTCAAGACTACACGAGAAGCTGATGGATGTCAAGACTTAGAGGGAATTTAGGTTTAAATTCTGTCTATTTGTACTGAGGGTTGTTTTTATAGTTGAAAAACTAGTTTTACCTTACCCCATTTTATTTTCTCTCTTATTATGGATATATTAATTTTATCCTGACTGCAACTCTGATCTCTAATTTTAAATTAGGTATTAACTATTTCTCATCCTGCGACGAGTTTTACCACCCTTTTAAGGTTTTATAAATATTTATATGAATATAGTGAGTGAACAAGGCCTAACTTAGAATAAATTTTCGCACACTTGCGTGGAAACCATTTATGATGATCCAGTTTAACCAGTATTCAGACCCTTAACGGTTGTCCAGTATTATGAAGTAGTGGTGCCTTAGACGATGCAACCACTGACGCTGGTAGTTACCATAAGCTATTAAGAGTTGTATAACATACCTACATTTATATAGTGTCAACTAAAGTGTATTGATTTAATTCCTATTTTTGTTTCTCATGCCAGGAAGGGATAGTGGAGAACCATTTAGTTAAAAATAGCCTCAGGACACCCAACCAGGATTCAAACTCCGATACCCTGCCATTGGTAATCTAGTCTTATTTCAAGAGTGACGACCAAATCCATGTGGCCACCAAAGCGCGTAAGAAAATTAACCCAATTTTTAATAACATTAGCCTTCCATCCCCAACTTACAGATACCCTATATTTAATGTACGTACATGTACTTATACACGCGTTGGAACGTCTCAATTGCATGTGCTAAGGCGGTTAAATCGTACATGATAACTAAATATCTCGACTGCAATTAATGTGTCCAATGTGAAAGAAAGATTTCCTATTCTTAATAATTCCTGTTGCTAGTAATGTCTCCAGTATGGGGAAGAGCCCTCTCTAGAATACGGTGAATGGTTGCGCTGAGGAGTTAACTGCCACAGTAAGATTTTTTCCAACAAGATGTGTGTCAGCAAAGACTTCTAGGTCGCAAGGCCATGTTCGTGTGTTTAGAATTTTCTTGGAGTGGGTGTATCCGAAAAAATAAATATATGATTGAAAAAGTAAATTAGTCCAATGATTCTGACAAATAAATGCACAGCACACACTAATGATCAAACCGAAAATCCCTTCTATATCTATGAGATTGTTAAAACATAAGATTAGCCTACATATTTTGTAAAGTCTAAAAATAGATGCTCAAGGTAACAGTAGCGTGGAGATTTTTCTATTCATGCTAGTGGTTATTGCAATATATTAAAAAACATGGTGAATTATACAAAATAAGTTATGTCTTCCATTGCTGAAACTACCGTGACATATTTGACCCTTTTTTTTAAGGTGTAACTTGTTTTTTTACATTGAAGTAATACAAATTCAAAACACTACTTTGATACAACTTATTGTCAATTGATATTAAGATTCTGAAATGTTGGTATTGGTATTACTAATGAAAAAACCTTATTTAACCTATCTTGGGGCATACACTTTTTACCGTGATGATTCGTAAAATTATTATTGGCAGCATAAAGCCCTCCCGAGTGAGAAAATTATTGATACTTTATTAATATCGTAATTCCTTTCAATGCTTTTTTATTGACACTTTTATCCCGATACTTGTACTGAAATTAGTACTCACACTCCGGTAAAGGATTGATATTGAAATAAACCATGTTTTATTATTCTCACCAATGCTGTGATTAAATGTTTACTAGGGTGGACTATGGAGGAAGAACGACTGACACTATTTCTCAATCCTCACTCATTTTTTGCATGACAAGCAAGAAGCAACTCTAGCATTCAATATCTTTTAAATAATAATAATTCATAGCTGTTATTTCATTTTTGTTTATCAATACAGCTTAATGCCTGACCTGGTAACCAGGCGAGTGGCGACCAGTCTATACTACCTCTTCCTTTATCAAAGAGCAAGGTCATCACAAACTAAACAAAATAAGCTTTTGTAGAACTCATTGAACTGACTTAACTTAAGAGTGCCCCAAGAACACGAACAAAAAAAGTTTGTTTGCGTTGTTTAAGCAGATGAAGCAGGACAGGGCGCCCATTCTCATAGATTTTTATTTATTCAGAAGCACGTCTTACTAACCATTCGGGTTGTAAGCTTGATTAAAGTGTTTGTCAATAGTTAATACTCTATCTTGAGAGAGTGTAAAAACAACGAATGTAGTTAAAAAATGGCACCTCCCGGAATTGAATTTTGGAAGTTTCTTTTAAGAAGTTGGATAGTGAGAAAACACCTTTTAATATTTTGTTAAAATATTAAAACCATTATAATTTTCAGTATTTAAATAAATATGAAAATACAATTTATGTTGCAGAAGTTGAAATTATTATTACGAAATAAAAAATAAGTTTCCAGATTACAATATCGATACTGATGCTTGATGTTATCGATACTTTTCTTTCAATACTAGTACGGTATCGATTTTTTTCTTCCGATACTTTGAGTGAGTACAGTATTAATATTTTTATTTAATACCACATTCTTACTCTCTAGTTGAAGTTGGTTGCGTTATATGACATTTCGTGATCTTAATTATTGAAATGACGATTTCAGCACACAAATCACACACAAACCCTGGCTTCTAGTATGAATTACGGGGCAACCTCTGGATAGCTCAGTGGTAAGAGCATTGGCGTACTAAACCAAAGAGGCACCGCGTTCGATTCCCTGTCCATGTATCTTTTTTCAATTCAAGTAATATAATTATATACTGAGCTAATATAATTTAGCTATAATTTATGTAATATTATGATGTATTACAATATTTTAGTGCATGCCATATTTTGAATTGTTGTCGAATTGTTAATTAATTAGTTTTTATATCATAAATAAATTATCTTATGCCACCATTATTTTATGCTTCTGAAGTGTTGCATTTGATGTGATTTATTTTATACTAGCAATCCTGCACGGCGTTGTCCGTGACCCACTGTGGTATAATAATTGATAAAAAAAATTGCTTGGATTTACGGTCGATTTCATACACATTTCTTTTTCCGAGAAGGATGCGTCATATTTTTATCACAGCTATCTCTGAAACGTAATTCTAAATCAGATTAAAAATATATTCTTTAAAAATTTGTTTAAAAATAGCCAAGTTAAAAAGCTACTTAACAATTTAAAAATTAAACTTTAAGGTGCATTCGGACCCCCTTACACCCACCTATATTAAAATTTTCAGATCTATGCGTACCGTAGATTTGGCTGGGCATCTCATACAAAAAAACAAACACACACACACAGAAAAAAAAACACTTTTATTATTATATAAAATATAGAATAAGGAAAACTTTTGTAAAAACATATTTCAAAAATATTTCTCTTATTGTAGTTTAATGTAACATAGAAAATAATTTGTTTTTGATTCTAGTTTTATTAATAAATCATTTCAGTTAACAAACGAACACGACTCCTTCCCTCTCTGTAGATTCCCCCATTCCTCTTTACCCGGTAAAGCACACATTACTAAATTGAACCAGGGGATTTAGGTCTAGATATAATCTTCACTCTTAGAAGTCTGCATCATCCGATTTCTCATCGTCTGCATGGTGGCGTCCTAATCCCCCTGGCTTGCCTTTTGTAAAAGGTGTCGTCCTCACATAAGAAATCCTAGAGGTTAGGGTTGCAACTGGCCACATAAACGAGACCAGACGAAATTAAATTCACTGCATCTTAATAACGAGCTTTGGAGAGCTCTAAATAAATCCTCAACGGTGGTCACGCGGATAAAAGTATCAGTCTCGTCCTATTATAGTTTGATAGTGATGGGGAGTTTAGGGCTCGAGATCCGGCTGGATTAACGGGAGGGCCAACAACTCCGTTCAATATTTACAGGTTTTTGATTATGGTAATGAAACGGAACTAGTTAATTTAGTGCAAAGAGAAATCATATGCAATTTAAATGTAAAAAGGTTCCATGTATAATATAATTGATTAATATATATTTATTAAAAAAATTTAATTACAATAGTAGCTTACCTGTACACTTTAATTTTTAGTTTATAACTGTTCTCATGGAAAGATATAACATATTAACAATAATAAAGTGATATTGATATTTTTTTACTGATTGGGGGAGCTTAGCTTAGGATACACGTTCCCTCCTCCATACTATTTATGCTTTAAGAGAAAGTCCCCCTAAATATATTTTAATTGACAGATTTATTTAAATAGTTGATCTATTTACAATATTTCAATTACTTCACACATGAATGACATGCCTTTTTTAAAAAACATTTTTACCTATGTTACTTTCTACGGACATTCACGTTAATCGGATCCTCGGGTGGATCTAATTATAAGTTATCTCTGTCATCTTAAAGAAACCTAAGAAGCATTATATCTCAAATCCGATTAAACCATTTCGATGGTCAAATAGTCTCAAGGCATCGCTCTTAAGAGCTAACTATTAAATAATGACATGGACTAATTTATTAATGCAATAATTGTTTGGTTTGAGTCACACTCAGTTTTAATTAGGGTGACTTTTTCCTGGATGTGTCCCTGCTATATATAACCAATGATCAAAGTATATTTCCCTTAAATTATCTTTTCCTGGTCTCTCTAACATATATGTAACTACGGTATACGTAAACTGGCAAATAACACATGGTCCTCAAAATACCAATTATCATTAGAAAAAATTATCCAAAATATAGATAATGTTTAATCTATAATATAAGTTCGTAAAATATGTATTTAAATATTCTTTAAGCATATTAGTGCTTGATAATTTCCTTAATTTTGCTAACTCGGGTTCCAGTTCTATTATTTTTGTTGGCTGACACCTTAGCTCAGCTAGCAGCATGTCTGTCTTTTAAGCAAGGGTTTCCAGGTTGAGTATACGGGATGGCCTAAATATTTATCATTGGCATAATGTGGGTTTCCTAATTAAAAGTGATAAATCAAAGTCCTAAGGCTTGTGACTGTTCAAGATTTAAGCTAGCTCATAAGCCATGTGCAGATATTTGAAGAAAGTCAAAAGCTCACAAGAGGGAGAAACCTCAGCATAAAAACGAAAGAAGATGTGGATCAAAAGCTCACCTTGACCTTGTATATAAGAGCACAAGGAAAAAACAACTGAATAAAATGTCAATATGGCAAAAAATGTATTGTAAAGAAAATCTTGACTCCTTACAATAATTACAATAAAATAATAAATCACAGTGAGTAACTGCCTTACTCTTTATCTACCTACTCTATGGCATTAGGAAATTGAAAGTTTATTACCGCACTTAGATTAGTACTCCATTAATATCTATTGTGCTAACTCCCTCCAGCCAGCCCCCCTCATCCACACCCTATCACTATCTTGAATTAGTTCTATTCAATCCCTCTCACTCCACCCTATCACTATCCTGAGCTAGTTATATCCAGTCCACCTCATTACACCCTATCATTATCTATGATCTAGTCCTATTCAATCCCTCTCACTCCACCCTATCACTATCCTGAGCTAGTTATATCCAGTCCACCTCATTACACCCTATCATTATCTTGATCTAGTCCTATTCAATCCCTCTCACTCCACCCTATCACTATCCTGAGCTAGTTATATCCAGTCCACCTCATTACACCCTATCTATTTCAGGTCTACTCTAATGTTATACTCCTATTGGTGTCTAGGTCTTTCTGTTGGTCTATTCCCAACGGGTTTGCCCTTCAGTATCCTGAACAAGGTTCTAGAAACTCTCATTCTTACTGTATGTTCTTCCCCCTGTAATTTACGAAACTTGAGTATCCTAACAATGTAATGTGTGTATGTAAATCATCATTAATAATGTAATCCTCCAAAATACTATCGGAAAATGATATAATCTCTTCATTATTTGGTGCAAGACTATGTTAGGCTAGGTAAGGTTAGGTTAGTCTGAATTCAACAAGCGGTATTTAAATATCGGCTCAAAGGCTACAAACAATCATGGTGCGCTTCTGATATTCTTCGAAATTCACACACCCACTTGGTCTGTGAGCATTCGATACGTTTTCGTTGAAATAGTGAATCAGTTCATAAAATGCAAAGTCAAATAATAAATTATAATTTCTGTTCTAAGTTCTGGAGACCATTAATATTATAGCACAAACTAATATTAAACCATTTTGTATGCCATGTGTTAGGCTTCCTATAAATTGTTTAGTTACATAGCTCTCTTGTCCAATATTTTAACTCAGTTGGTTTAGCGTCTGTATAATTTACTAGCCTAGGTGACGAATTTGATTCCAGACATGGCCTTTTTTTTGTGTGTAATTGTTGAACTATGGGTTTTCAGATGGTGATAAACTAATAGGTGAAGTGTTTATACCTACATCCACCCTTGTTCGGATACACTTCCTATAAGAACCTGCCGCCTCTATCCATACATCGATAATGTAGATATAAAGGCTGTTTGAGCGGGCAGAAAGACGTGTTGTGAAACCAAGTGACAAGAAGGAAAAATATATTAAAATCAGTGAGAAACGAGATATTTATAGTGTACTTCAAAAGACGATCTTAGATATTGATAAACCTTAGTTTATTTTGGTTCCAAAATAATAATATGTAAACTATCTCTGATATCTCTTGTTTAATTAAATCAATTTAAATTGCTCAATAAGATTCGGGACTTTTTTTTTAGTATCACATGGTTGCCACATCTCTAGGAAACCAGGGATCTAATAACATAGGTAATATTTCATCTCTTAATAAAACAGGGGAAATGCAGGGAATTCTTAAAATCATTTACAAATATACTGGAATATTTCTAAATCTTGGACATTTAACTGTAAGCTTTAGAAATCTTGCTCTGATATTTAAAAAAAGGTTGACTTAAGAACTAAGAACAGTGATATTAGAGACATTTATTATTCCCTATATCTCCCCCACCTAAAAATAGGGTGGTATAACTGCTGAGTATATAATTCCCCATCTCGCATTAAAGCATCCCATTTATAACACTATTTACATTAGTTTATACTCGTAGTTTTATGATAAATTAGATATTATTGATTCAGTCCAACTTGTCTTAAAATATTGAATTTTCTTATGGAATGTACGGGGAAATTTGAAGTAAAGAAATAGTGTCAGTTTTGTATCGAAATTGTGATAATTATTATAGTTGAAGTTGTTTGTTTGTTTGATTGCTGAGTATTGTTTAGTAAATGTAGTTATCTGGGCTAGCCCAACGGCTTAAGAAACTTTTTTCTGACCTTTCATATATTTGTTTGATTTTTCATCTACCGTCCTGTCCTACTCAGGCTATCCACATACCTACATAAATAGGGAAGTTATATTTAAAAGAAATGTAGCCATAGAGTACTAAGGTGGACACTTAGTACGTGCTACAAGTTCTAGTACGCATTAGACCTAATTTTCCAAAACCTTCCAATAATTTCCCTTCTCATATTATTCTCTATTTCAATAATGCTCCCGATTTTCCCCACTATCTTGATTATTTTGTAATGTTCCCATCAATCGTTGCTGCCCCGTGGCAGGAGGAAACGTGCTTGAAGTACTGGCTAGAACTACAGTGATGGTCGCAATGGGTACACGAGATGCAAACCGGCTGTCTCCAGGTCGACGCATATCCTCCATCAGCGTCTGCGTGACAACGTTGGCACACCGCGCAGACTCGGGCATCTACTAGGCAACGGTAAAGGAGTTCATCAGGCTTGAATGCCCTTCGTCACTGGTCACCTACTTGAAATACACGACTTTCACGTGGCAACTTATAACAGCCATGGTTCATAAATAGGAGTATAAGAGGTGTCGACCAGTCTGGCCAACGACCATTTTGATTGCTGTAGAAGACGTCAATGAACAGCCCCCTTCCCATAAAATATGTCTTCCCCCCCGCACACACGCATCTATATAGCTGAGGTTTGACCCTGCTTACTTGCATATATTCATATATTCGTCAAGCCATCAATACGTCAACGACTCACCATACATAGCGCTTTAATGGACTTAAGAGGACCGGGAACGGGTTGATCGAATGGGTTATTATTGTGAGAAGTTGAGTAAGCTCGTATCTGGTTGTACTTTAATATCAAACTGATAACTATGTATTAGGGAACTATGTTGCCAAATTTGTGTAGTTTAATCACCAGAGTAGACACTGATGTAACACATTAAGTTTAACTCATTATTCTATAGGGTAATTATGTTACCTTGCCAAGGTCATATAAAGTAATGTATTTGGTTCTGACCCGCAAGTTCAATATAATTTTTCCTTGTGCACGATTAGTTTTTCATAAACTTGCCTCTTTTAGTTAAAGTATTATTTGAATAGCCATTGGCTACATATGACTCGTCGAGTCCGTGATTAGTTTGTTATTTTATGTTTCATTATTATTATTGTCATCGATAATGTGCAGATTATTTAAGTTTCTTTTGACTCGTCAAGGCTATTCAAGTATGTGTTTGAGGTGGATATCTGGGCTTATTTCAAACTATGTAGCTGTTTGTGTTGACTATATTGAGATTATCAACTCAATGTAGCTGGGAACCTTAAGGTCACCTTTCCCCCCTTTCTCATAAATAATGTGTTTCAACTTGTTATACCTGTCCCATACCCCTGTTGTAATGCCTGTATTGGATGTTGGGTTTGTTAATATACTCGTTATCAACTTTAATTTTCATAATAGTGTATGTTAGGCTTTTGAAGTAATTTCTGTTAAGGCTTCTCATGAAGCTTAAGAATCCACTTCTCTCTATGAACTGTGGCTATGATTTGCATGTACAAACTGTCGAATTTCTTAGGAGGCCTCTCTACTTACCTAATACTAATGATCTTCCTTATGTAAAGTAGTTAGGATTTAGAATATTTGTGTAAGAGCCGTGTACAACATCAAATAGCGAGGAATAAAGGTGAGTTTTGTCAACCTATTTTCTGATTACATTAAAATTTTATGTTTGTTTCTTATTAGTATTCTATTTTTATACCAATTTCACTTGTTGATATATCATATTTTCCTCTTTTTCGCTTTTTTTTTTTACTTTTTGATATCTCATCCTTACCTCTAAATAGACATTTTTATGGAAATTAGTTGGATAAATAAGACCAGAACTCTAATACCGACCTCCTCCTCAAAGCCTGGGATGAAAATTACGCCTTTGTTCACGTAACTACCAGTAATAGTTTAATCTCACTTTACGTTCTGGGATATGATTTGCTAGATTTATCTAAAATCACTAAGAAAAAAATTTAATGTTAAATTCTTGAAATGACGTGACATAGGCCTATTGCCAATTTCTTGTGATTTTATTTAATGTTAAAGATCTATTTCCTAAAATCTTAGATCGATATTGGTGAACATTTAGAATAATTCGGGATGGAAGTAAATCCCGTGGTGAGGCCCATAATTTTGTTGTTTTTATAGAAATAATCTGTTTTGGGGGAAAAGATATCCGTACATCCGTTTAGTTTATCTCATTTTAGAATTTTATAGTCGAATACTACGATGACTATAGCGAATATTAATGAAACGATGAGTAAAATCTGTTTATAATCTCTATCTAATCTGTATAAAATTAAACTAAACGTATTTTCTGAAACTATACATTTTATTTAGTTTGTACAAAATGTATTTTCGTTACAAAACTTTAAGACTGTGAACCTTAACTCGCCCTCACCTAAAATCTACAGCACACTCTCGATACATGAAGTATAATCAAATATTAAATCATGATTCTTGTAAACACACATGTAATAAAACAATATTTGTTATTGTAATAACGTAGAACTATAGTCAACATGCACTTTTGACCTCTCTTTTGAAATTAAATGCAGTTAATTCAAGAATCTTCAAAAGCCATCTTTACTTTTGGACAACAAATTTCACTTCATAAAAAAATAAAGTGTTATTGGTTAGGTAGTATAGTAGTCAATGTGTTTGTCATATAAGCTTGTAGATGACATATTGAGCCATTGCTTTAAAACAAATTTATCATTTTCTTTCCTCTCGTTTTTCCTTTTCTTATTTTCTGACACACAAGAAGAAATGCATTTCTATAATGACACTATATTACGAAGCGCTTTAAAGGATGTCAGGCCAAGCTGTAAGTACATTATCAGTAAGTTCGTTCACTTTATCTGCGTAGCTCTACGTTCCCCTTCTGTCCTTTCTCATCGCCTTCAAAACCTCTTTTACTTTCTCGCTTTATTTGACTTGAGAAAAGTTTCACCCTGGTTTGCCAACTTCGTGCAACCCCTTTGTCAAGGAACCCCATAGCCTCATCCTTCCCCTCTCCCCCTCCTTCCAACGCCACACACTCCAATACCTCCTCCTCTTTACTTCCTTTCCCCTTTCTTCTTCTTCCAAACCCCATTTCTCCTGCACTGAAAAGAGAAAAAGAGAGACTTACAAGGATATGCGGAGAGTCTCTCTCTCTCTCGAAGCCTCTCGGCTAACGTCTATGTTTGCAAGAAAGAGGGATTCTTACTCCCCATATCAAGATGGCTGTCAACAAGCTACTAATCCCAAAACTTATCGAGAAAAAGAGGACAAAAAATTACTCAGTTTGAGAAACTTCACAAGTCAAACAGTTCTCGCCCAAGGCTTTAGGAAATATTCTAGACCTGGGGCTTTCCAAATGAGTATCATTTGTTGAACCTTTTAGATGGATTCCATATTTCTCAGAAGGAACATTTTGAAACAATGAATATTAGTGACATATTTATTTGATAGTAATAGATAATAACTGCAAGAATATACGTCTGGAGAGAGGACTGCAAACGATCATTGGAGCATATTTATGTTTGGGATGGAACTGGAATTTCACTAAGTTAACACAAACTGCCAAGGTAATCCCAAATATTTGGTAAAAGCTACTTCAGTTTAAATAAGCAATGGATCACAAATATTAGATAACACTTTCAACTGCAGGTGGTGATGATTAATATTAGATTTACTACTTGCATTCTATTTTGTACCATTCACCAACTAGAAACAATGTAAGTACTAGATCTGGGTGTGTAGTTTTAAGTGTACTGTAATAGTTTTAGTTAGTTTGTAAGTCATGTGATAATGTAGCATGTATGTTCAGAATGTGTCTATTAAATAATACATTCAAATAGTTTTTTTAAATAGTTCAATTATACAATTATATATAACTTTTGGGATAATCTCAGCTCAAACGATTTCTACAATTACTCGGTTTGGTGACGCAGGCCTTAATAGAGTGCATAGCTAGTATATTTCAACATTTACCTTGTATATATTTATTGAATTTTTTAAAAAGTTTTGACTGTTTTAACTCGTTTGATATAAATAAATGTTCTATTATATTTAGGAAACATGCTTGTGTTATATTATTTGGGAACAAAACTAATATATCATATGTCTTTAATCTGTAAACTCACTCACAAAGTCACACACTCACAAACTTTCATAGGAAGTAAAAGGGAAAGGCAAAAGGGCAAGAGGAAGGTTCCCAAGTTTCCGTACCGACACCTGTTGGCAAGAATCGATTTTCCCCCAAAATTTACAAGGATGTTAGCACCGGATATATATGGTTGGGTGAAAGGAGAAGGGGTTTTGTAGGGGGAGGGGCTAGAGCCGGCTCGAAGTAATAGCTAAGGGGCCTTGGGTCTCCCATCTTAACTTATACACCCTTACGTCGCTGGTGTTTGGAATATGTTGCGGGCTTTGTAAGCTCCTAGAAAAAATTCGATGTTTCACAACACGCGTTGTTTGTACATTTTTTCCTAATGATATTTGTACCCTTAGCATAGTGTTGGAGCTCTTGTGAAGATGCGAATAATTTTGGGAACAGTCATCTTCAATCTAAGGTAAGATCAGTATTAGACTAATCTATGCAGCATAGAGTTACTATTGTTTTGGAATTTGAAGTATCTTTGGCAGTGGTGAGTCATTATTTCATATAAGAGGACCAGAATCTATCATAGATTTCAAGCTCATAGATACCAAATAGACGCATAAAACATCTAGCTAATTCTCCTTCAGATACATTCTAATTATTGTCTTCCCAACTACATCTAGGTCTTCGCACTGTTCTATTCCCATTAGGTTTGCCGTTCACTACCTTTAACGGGGTTTAAGTTTCTTTAATTACCACAGTGGTCCTTCCCTAAATAACCCGCGAGATTTGGTTAACCTAACAATGTTTGGTGTTGAGAACAGGGTGTTTAAGTTATCATTTTGTAACATCCTCAACTCTATATTATTTTTATCACTTTTTGGACCAGATAATGGTTTTCGAACATACTAAATTGATTCCGTCATGTAAGGTAAGGTATCATGTATTACAGCAATAAGAACAACCAGCAAAACTATTGCTTTGTATGATTTGAGTTCTACATTCATTGAAAACAGGCGTGATATCAACAAATTACTGACCGACCAAGTAATAACATTTAATAATAATATTTAGCACTGTGTCTTACTAACCGTCCGGGTTATACGCCTGTAGGTACTAATTACTCTAATGGATTAGGAATTGAGAAGGTTGAATTAGAGGAAGTGAACCCGCATTTGCGTGGAGGGAGAGTAGAAAACCATTTCAGGAAAAACCACCCCCAGTTCACCCGACCAAGATTCGAACCTCCATCTCCCCGCCCTCAGCGATTGAGCTCAACACGACAAGCGCGTTAGCCAACTACGCCACCGAGGCGGGTATCAAGTAATAACATTCATTTCTTGACTACATTATTTTCCTAATTTTCTATCTAGTCTCGTATTTGTTGGTCGAAATATTTCCTAAAAATTGGTGCTCATTAACCCTACCATATAATAATTATGTTGTTCACTGTAATTTCTAAATGTCTGCACTCAATTTGTGTTCTCTTTTTAATAATGTATGTACTTGTCTTCACAGCGCTCACTTCTAAAATTATTTCCATGCTGGAGTTTAATAAAATATCTGTGTTTAGACGAAACAAACGTTTATCTTTCAAATTCGAGTGTTATAACTACTAACGTTTACTTTTCTTGATAAATACAAAAGTAATTTGATCGTAAATGACTGTAAATGTTGGTGTTCGGACAAATGTCGATATCGTTGTCGTTGTCGATATTGTTGGTGTCAAGGAAGATAAAGCTCAAACCCTGACCAGCTTTTCCAGAGGTGATTTGCGTGGTTGCCCACACACGAAAACGCGATGATACTTCGTCCCAATTTTACTTACCCTACCTCATTCTTTCTCTTTATTATTGGGAAACTTTCTATAATCTAGCTTCTTGATATCTACCCATTAGTTTGAATAGTTAATGACCTTTGCTCGAAACGTGATAGTTAAAGTAACTACCATTAGATTCGTCAAATATTCAACAATAGCTCATATATTTCCACCATGGATATGGGTAGCTGTGGAACTTCAAGTTCACTTTAACAGACTTATCAGATTTTTCACCCTATTGTTATGTTGGTAACAAAACTGGAAAGTTCGTTGAGTCAAGTTCATTGTTTGTTTCGTTTAATCGTGAAAATATAATAAACTTAGAATTAATGACTCTTTAGAAAAGGAAGAAAGTAGGTGTGATTTAATCATGCTGACAAGGGTGTGGGTCTCGTTCTTATTTGGGCTACCGATGACGTGGAAGTCGAATTTGGTAATTCGGACTATTTCTTTGTCGAAGAAGAGGTGATTGTCTACAAGAGATTTAGAACCGGCTTTGTAGGTGCACCTTATCTAAGCTAACACTACTAATTCTTACACCTTATATTAGTCGATAATAACTATAGTTTCCTGCATCGTTCCTGTTATCCGTCCAGAAAGTGCGCATATTTAAGAAAAAAAAATGATTTGTTTGGGGTAATTAACTCGCACTTTCTGAATCGACTGATCAGATATCAACTGAGAATTCCTGTAAGCTAGAGTAAAAGGGCCTAAAAATTTTGCCGGGAAAATTATTTCCAAATTACTTCCAGGGGTCTTTAATATGCCACTATCAACATGGGACCATAGAGATTACTTCTCTCCGAAGGAATCTGTGCTATGGATCCTTATCACTTAAGAAAAATCAGTTTACCAAGGCTGGGTTTGAACAGATGAATATTGTATCCTGAGGCAAGCACTTTACCCTAAGACCACCGAGATCGACCTTATTCAAACCAATAGAGTAATAATGAGGAAGAGAGAGTTTAGTTCAAGATCACAGAGATCGATCTTATTCAAACCATTAGAGTAATAATGAGGAAGAGATAGTCTAGTTCAAGACCAACGAGATCGACCTTATTCAAACCAATAGAGTAATAATGAGGAAGAGAGAGTTTAGTTCAAGACCACCGAGATCGACCTTATTCAAACCAATAGAGTAATAATGAGGAAGAGAGAGTTTAGTTCAAGATCACAGAGATCGATCTTATTCAAACCATTAGAGTAATAATGAGGAAGAGATAGTCTAGTTCAAGACCAACGAGATCGACCTTATTCAAACCAATAGAGTAATAATGAGGAAGAGAGAGTTTAGTTCAAGACCACCGAGATCGACCTTATTCAAACCAATAGAGTAATAATGAGGAAGAGAGAGTTTAGTTCAAGATCACAGAGATCGATCTTATTCAAACCATTAGAGTAATAATGAGGAAGAGATAGTCTAGTTCAAGACCAACGAGATCGACCTTATTCAAACCAATAGAGTAATAATGAGGAAGAGAGAGTCTAGTTCAAGACCACCGAGATCGACCTTATTCAAACCAATAGAGTAATAATGAGGAAGAGAGAGTTTAGTTCAAGACCACCGAGATCGACCTTATTCAAACCAATAGAGTAATAATGAGGAAGAGAGAGTTTAGTTCAAGACCACCGAGATCGACCTTATTCAAACCAATAGAGTAATAATGAGGAAGAGAGAGTTTAGTTCAAGACCACCGAGATCGACCTTATTCAAACCAATAGAGTAATAATTAGGAAGAGAGAGTTTAGTTCAAGACCACCGAGATCGACCTTATTCAAACCAATAGAGTAATAATGAGGAAGAGAGAGTTTAGTTCAAGACCACCGAGATCGACCTTATTCAAACCAATAGAGTAATAATGAGGAAGAGAGAGTTTAGTTCAAGACCACCGAGATCGACCTTATTCAAACCAATAGAGTAATAATTAGGAAGAGAGAGTTTAGTTCAAGACCACCGAGATCGACCTTATTCAAACCAATAGAGTAATAATGAGGAAGAGAGAGTTTAGTTCAAGACCACCGAGATCGACCTTATTCAAACCAATAGAGTAATAATGAGGAAGAGAGAGTTTAGTTCAAGACCACCGAGATCGACCTTATTCAAACCAATAGAGTAATAATTAGGAAGAGAGAGTTTAGTTCAAGACCACCGAGATCGACCTTATTCAAACCAATAGAGTAATAATGAGGAAGAGAGAGTTTAGTTCAAGACCACCGAGATCGACCTTATTCAAACCAATAGAGTAATAATGAGGAAGAGAGAGTTTAGTTCAAGATCACAGAGATCGATCTTATTCAAACCATTAGAGTAATAATGAGGAAGAGATAGTCTAGTTCAAGACCAACGAGATCGACCTTATTCAAACCAATAGAGTAATAATGAGGAAGAGAGAGTTTAGTTCAAGCCCACCGAGATCGATCTTATTCAAACCAATAGAGTAATAATGGAGTTTAGTTCAAGTGTACCCGTATATGCGTGGAAGGGAAGTGAAAACTACTTTCAGAACAACTGGCTGGGGTTCGAACTCCATCCTCCCTACCACTGACAAATAAGTTCAGGTGGAGTTAATGCGTTCATCAGCGAGTCCACTGATACGGGTGTCAGAGGGTAGAAAAGTACTAATGAAAGAAAAATCATTCAAACTACTTACCACTAAGATAATTGATAAGACGAGTCTTTACTCTAATTAGTTAATGATTTTTTGTTATTGTTAGCGTGCCTTTTTTTAACCACTGTGACCCACCTCAGTGGCATAGTTAGCTAACGCGCTAGTTTCATACTGAGCTTAGACTGCCGAGGATTGGGAGATCGAGGTTTGAATCTTGCTCGGGTGAGCTGGGTATGGTTTTACATAATTGGTTTTCCACTCTCCCGCCAGTCTAATTTGGGTTCACTTCTTCTGTATTCAACCTTTCCTATTGCTAACCCACTTTTGTAATTAGTAATTAGGCGTATAACCCGAACGCATAGTAAGACGTGGTGCTAAATGAAAAATAAAAAAAACCACTGGGAGTCACAGAGTATATTGTTAGCTCGAACTTAAGTGAATGCCAGGTGAATAAATAGGGGGAGTGGTGTTGTTTGCTCGCTAAAACAAGATGAGCAGTTGTTTTTCCAAGGAAAGAAATCATAGCCTGCTGGCGCGCATTAGTACAGTGTCTCCTGACCATACTTTGAGGGTACTCAGAGTCTACTCATACTAACGCGCTGATTACAGTGGTGGGCCATTTATCCTCTACTTAGCCTCTACTCAGTTTCAGACTGGCACACCAGCACACAGGTTTATTCCATCGAGGTGTATCAAGCGATCATTTTTTCTCAAAATTGAAGTTTCTATTTATTTATTTAATACATTATTATTACTATTATTACTAGCACCGCATCTTACTACCCGTTCGGGTTATACGCATTTACGCTAATGTATGGTGATTGTGAGATGAAATGGAGGACCTACAGTTTAACGTGGAATCCGAACCACGGTGGAGGCCTGGCATTCCCCACGTTCACAAGATGTCTTGTCAGAGGTGAAGGAAGGGTTTGGTAATCAGATAAATCTATGCCGGGACCGAGGATTGAACCCTGGCCGCCAGCATAGAAGTCTGACACCTTACCGCTAGAC
>CABFOW010001706.1:120268-133326 GCA_902141385.1 Timema californicum
TTTTTTTTTTTGCGCTTCTTAAGCATTTAATTACCGCAATGAGGTAAGAATGATTAAGTTCAATTTAAAGGGAATGTACCAAAGTTCTGGTGGTACAACATTTAGGTAAAATAATTTCAGTACACCCCAGCCAGGATTTAAACCCTGACCTGCCATCACTGATAAATCAGAATATAGTATCCTTACCTTCAGTTATCGTGTCCACCGTTGCGGGCTATGCAGAGTTTTTATTATTATTATTATTATTATTATTGTTATTAGCACCGCGTCTTACTACCCGTTCGGGTTATACGCACTTACGCTAATGTGTAATGATAGGGTGATTGTGAGATGAAATGGAGGACCTACATTTTAACATGGAATCCGAACCACGGTGGAGGCCTGGCATTCCTCACATTCACAAGATGTCTTGTCAGAGGTGAAGGAAGGGTTTGGTATTCAGATAAATCTGTGCCGGGACCGAGGATTGAACCCCGGCCACCAGCACAGAAGTCTGACACCTTACCCCTAGACCACCAGGTCACCGAGTTTTTATTAATTCATTTGATAGCTATATATCCTAAGTAATGTCTTACTATCCATTTGGGATAGCTGTCCATTAAAACTATAGGAGGTAGTAACGAGTAAACTAGAATTTGAGAATAGCTACACAATTTACACAAAGAGTAAGAATCAAATTTTAAAAAATTAACATCTTCTCTACACCAGGCTGGTATTAGTATCAACCCATTCCCATCTCCAGCTAACTAGAAATAGTGAGATTGATGCCTTTTTTCGCGTGCTCGTCAGTATTATTTTAACACTGCGCCTTACTAAACGTTCGGGTTGTACGCTTATGAATTAAGTACGCTGATAGGGTGAGGATGAAAAAGTTTTAATTTAGAGAAAATATAACCACATTTGCATGGAGAAATATTGGGAAACTATTTAGGGAAAAACCTCCGTAGCAAACACTCGACCGAGTTTTATACTTGATCTCCTCGTCATTGGCAGTATATTCTAATCTGAGAATAGCGGCTTAGACTATGCGTTCATCTAAGTGTATTTCCCTGGTATTATATTGTTGATACTGCTTCCATGGTGATATAAAATACCCTAACTGTCAATAATGAAGAAATAAAGCTCACACTAATTTTAATAAATTAATTGGTTTGATATTCACTTCAAATTAAACTAGTCAAGCAATAAAGTAAATATTAAGATTAAAATAGATAATTTTTGTCACGTTCCATGTCATCCCTACTGTCCGCTTTATGAGAATTGTGCATGTTTTTCGACCTACCGATAATCATTGAAGACTAGGATTTGTTGGGCTGGGTAATAAATGCATAATCATAATATTTAGCACTGCGTCTTACTACCCGTTCAGGTTATAGGCTTTATGTACTAATTACGCTAATGGATTAGGAATTGGGAAGGTTGAATTAGAGGAAGTGAACCGCATTTACGTGGAGGAAGAGTGGAAAACCATTTAGGAAAAACCACCCCCATTTCACCCGACCGAGTTTCGAGCCTCGATCTCCCCGTCCTCAGCATCCGAGCTCAACACGACAAGCGCGTTAGCCAACTACGCCACCAAGGCGGGTAAATGCATAATCAAATTGTCGTATGGACAGGCTTAAATTTAGCCATTACTATTATATCTAGATAAATATAAATATTAACAATACAAATCTATTTTACTAAACATTTGTTTTATTAAATTTGCTTAAGTAGCCGGCGTTGCCTGATAAAAAGTGTGTAATTTAATAGTTGTATTTAATTAAAATATATAAAACCCCAATTTAAGTTTACAATTTTGAGGTGCACTTGCTCATGCATACGGGCCAGTAACTTTTCAAATTTTATACCTCTGTGTACGGTCGTTAAACAGTAATGACTGAAATGATGTGGCAGATGAACAAATTCTTTGGGGTAACTCTCCTCTAACAAATTTAAATCTTATATATACCACAGTAAGAAATATTTTTTTACGTAAGTTTTGGAAATTTGAAAATCTCCCAATTCATCAACCCCAGGTCAGAAAATTGAAATATTTAAGGTTTTTTGTGATATTTTGAGTAATTCCACTACATTCATGGCATTTTTAAATTTTCCATATATAATAAAATTATAAAGTAGCTTGGGCATGATTGAGCAACAATCAAACAAGCAACATTTCATAAATATATATTTCGATATTACTAAAGCTTTCTCGTTATCTTGGTTTTTGAGTTATTGCTCCTACACAAACACATACAACCAAATACACATACTATGTTATGTATGTAAGGTAAATATGATGATTATTATTGGTTCCCATTGTCAGACTTCCGATAATTTATGAGTTAATAGCTCTGGATAGGCTAAAGATGGGTGATACATAGCCAAATTTTATTTTTAAAGATTACCCCAATGTCTAATAGAACTATTATATCTAGGAATTATTAAAAGTTGGTCCAATGAAAATACAAAAAACAAAAGCTAAGAAAATTGCAAAAACAGTATTGTTTTGTAGGCGCTATCTTGAAACAAAATGGCGTATGTTAATTCTAATTAGTTAATGTGTTAAACAGACATCCTAGGTATATCCATGAGCAGTTTTAGCAGAACAATCGGCACAGTGGTTTGAGAGTGATTAACATCAAACAAACAAACAAGCAGATATGAAACAATTCAGTTTGATATAGTTAACTGGCTTTGCCGGAACCGAGGATTGAACCCTAGACCCCCAGTGCAGAAGTATGACACCTTACCCCTAGACCGCCAGGTCACCGTCAATAATGTACTTATTTATAAAATAAAATAAATCACTAAAAGTTATTTATTAATAATAATAAAAACTAATATGGGACTAAATGCTAATTTTTTTTAAAATCTAAATATTGTAGAAAAATTTAATAATTAATACTAGGCCTAACATCAACATATCAAGGTCAACAATAAATAAAACAGTCATATATGTTTCTTGCATATACCTACATTTTAACTGTCGGAAGTGACCGCTGATAAACACATTTTTTTTTGCAGATCATTTGATTCGGCGTAGGGATACATAAATTGGTCTGATAACTTTTCAAAGCTGTCATCTGTCAGCTGTGAGCTGTTAGTCAGAACCAAAGAAGCCATGGGGCCACTGTAAAATACAATATTGGTATAAACGTATCACACAAAAAATAAGTAGTTCTTGAGGCAACAAAATAAATAAATGTATTCTTTGACAACATTTCTACCAGTTGTTAATAGATACTAAGACTACAAATTTAAAGTGAGCTTATGTCTTTACTTTAAAACTTAAGCAATAAATTGACTATGTGCGCTTTGGTTTATTTAGAGATATTACGATTAAACTGTAACTAAATGGATACATACAGTTAAAATATCAATAAATAGCATTTTAAAACCCCTTACTCAACTCAAAACTATTAGGCATAATATATCAACAAAGTTTAGTTTGCATCCCCTAAAAAATTGGTGGGAGCTACAATACTTCAAATTTCTGAAAGATAAATTATTATTATTATTATTACTATTATTATTATTATTATTATTACTATACATATCACTACACCTCACCCTCCTGAGATAAGGAGGTTTGCGTTTGAATCCCTAACTTGTGTAATGAGAGTGGGATATGCGTGGTGATTTTCCATTCTACTACCACGCGAAATGGAAGTAAGTTTACTCTAAATTATAGCTTTCTTTTTATTGTAGTTAAATGCGAATGTAAGAGATGGGTAACAAAACTTGGTGTATAGAAAATATCATGTTGCTAAACTTAATCAATTACACACAGCCATTTCATTGACTGAAAGGGCAAAGGCGCTACTCTCTAAATAAACTGGACTGCTGATGAGTGGGAGGTCGGAGTTTGAAACCCAGTTCCACTAAGATATTTGTTTCTCAAATGGACTTCCACACTCTCTCTCTCTCTCTACGCCAATGTGGATACACTTCCTCTAATTAAAACTGTACTAATCTCTATCGCATTAGCATATTTACTACATAATCGTATATATAAAACCGCTACTAAGATGTGGTGCTAAATTAAGGGTAGTTTTATTCTAACAGGCCGTTTCTCACCGAAGCAAAACGTGACCGATGTACGAGGGATTGACATCCTTTCAAGTTAAATGGGGCCTGTTCTATGTCACTCTCTCTAGGTTTACAACGTGAACGCTACAACCAGGTCTTGAACGTCATTGGTTCATCTAGCTTGATAGATTTCATCGCACTATTTTGTTCTGAAACATCAATAAGGTATTCTTGTGTATCCTTCCACTCCAACCCATATGCCGTGGTTAGGCTCTTTAACCTTCAAATGAGAGCTTATTTCACCAAGTGTGGGTGATTTTGTCATTACTGGATACTCATTATTAAACGTAAGTTTATATTTTGATATGTAATACACCCTGTTTGATTGAATACATATTTATTTTACTAAAGTAAAACTTTTAATAAGCTCTAATACTTCTCTTTTCTCGGTTATTTTATCGATAGCTGGATTTATACATTCTTTTACGTCTGCTAGTAATACTTTTTAGCGAGAAGTTAGTAACCTAATTTTAGTGTGTTTGTAGCCAAAGTTGCTTAAAAAAAGGATTTGTAAGGGAAACTCCTGCTTTTAAATAACTTATTTTTATTGAAAAAACCTGTAACTTGCACTAGTGGGCATGTCGTCTAAATGCTAATCTCATTTAATTTCATTTGCGGATAAAGTCGTGGTTTGGATCACGTCTGGGCGTATTGAATGTGTTATTTCTTAAATAGTTTTCCCCACTTTCCTCCCACATCAATGATATGTTTCATTTAATTTCTTCCTTTTATATCACTATTCCATTAGTGTAACAAATTAAGGATATCCCCAACAGGTTTAAAGATGTAATTTGAATAAAAATTAAAAATAAATTATAGTTTCAGTAAAAGGTCTCTTAGGTAATTTACATTTTTAAATTTGTGATAGTGATGCATTATAGTTTTAAGAGATCTTAATAATACCATGTTTAAAATTAGAATATGGGTGAGATTGCGTTCTATAATTTCTTTCTTTAGATTAAAACCTACGTGCATTTTATGGACAAATATATATATATATATATATATAAATATATATATATATATATATATACGTGATCATTTACCGGGGCTACAAGCGTTGAACTTACGGCTGGACCAAAACCTGAAATTAAATTTTAATGATTGTTATTAATTGATGTATAATCCTTGATTATTCAATTTTCTTATAGGCGCATCTTAATATCTGTTTAGGTTATACTCATATATGATAATTATTATTCTAATAGGGTAGGGACAATGTAGGATTCATTTTAGAGGAAATCTACCCGCAATTGCATGGCAGGAGGTTGGGAAACCCTTTAGGAAAAACAGCCGTCATTATACCTGACCAGAATTCAAACCCCAATCTCCCCATCAACGGCAGATCAGTCTAACACAAGAGTAATGTCTTAAACTAATGGATTTCTACTGGTGAGACGCATACCAAGATTTTAAAACATAACTTCAGAGTTTAAAAAGGTTACTGAGAACGCATTAAATTTTAGACGACATATTTATTTGAGTAAGGATTTTCTGCGCTTGTTTTCATCTAAAACAAATACCGTAACAGAATGAATGTGAGCACCATATTGATGCTAAAACTAAGCAAACACAGGCCAGATAGCAAACTCGTTTCAATTATGGAAACTCAAGTATCTCATTAGTTAATGTTTTTGTTACTTTTATTCTATTTATATTTTTAAAATACGGTATGTTTAACTTATTTAGTCATTAAGCATGGATACACTATTTTTCATAATACTATTCAGGCTTAACATTATTAACACCTGTTATCATTTGTAATTAAATGTATTAGTGGTATTTCAAACAACTAATACAACACGATGCGTGATAAATTAGGAGGAAAACGTTGTAATACACTGCTATAGACCATTCATCTCCTGAGTTAGCCAAACATAAATGAACTTAGCTTGTATTGCAATGTTGGACTGTATTTTTTAAAAAATTAACAACAAAAATTAATCAAAATAGATTTCAAAACATATAAAAACTTCTATGTTTTAATTTATAATACTTGGGATAAACAAAACCAATTCCTGACCTAAAAGTGAGAACTTAACCTTTTAAAGGCCAACTTTGACTAATGTTGTTGATTAATACGCGAATTAATTATAAGAGCATTCAAAGATAGAAAATATGTTTCTCAATTCTATCAAATTAATAAAGTTGATCAAAGTTTATGGGTAAAATTTTGCTAAGAGTGATTATTATAAATGCTATTTTGTGACCAGAGTCAAATACTAATGTATAGAGAACAAAAAGAAATAATTTAAACCAAACTATGTATATTTTTAACCTATCATTGGTTTGTTTGCTTTACAAAAATTCTTCCTGTACTAATTATAATTGATGCACTAAAACACTCATGTAAGAATTAAGTTGTTTTTACTTTTAACTAAAGATAAATACTGCATTATCTGATATTAATCTTACACAAATAAAGTTTCTTTTTAAAAGGCTTCAGCTGTTTATGAGCTGTGGATTAAATTTCAATCTTAATATTATATTATTATTATTGATACTATTAGCACTGCGTCTTACTACCCGTTCGGGTTATACGCACTCACGCTAATGTGTAATGGTAGAGTGATTGTGAGATAAAATGGAGGACCTACAGTTTAACGTGGAATCCGAACCACGGTGGAGGCCTGGCATTCCTCACATTCACAAGATGTCTTGTCAGAGGTGAAGGAAGGATTTGGTAATCAGATAAATCTTTGCCGGGACCGAGGATTGAACCCCGGCAGCCNGGTAATCAGATAAATCTTTGCCGGGACCGAGGATTGAACCCCGGCAGCCAGCATAGAAGTCTGACACCTTACCCCTAGACCGGCAGGTCACCTAATATATTATTAAATAAATCCATGGTATTGACCTAGTAGGAGTGGGTAAGTTTTAAGAAAATGTTATCCAGGATTTGATCATGATTTTCGCGACCATTAACATTGAAAACGTTTGATTATTTTAATCCTTTATCGGCAGGTATTAATACCTCTCAAATTCCACACAATGTGAGCTCAACGTATCCATAATATATTATTTTTTAGCTATGTAGGAGAAAGGAAAATAAGTGTGGTCCAATTATAAGAAAACTTTTCATTCAATAAAGATCCAATGTTTTTACCAATAAAAAAATATGACTCTTTATTCAAAGTATGGATTAAAAATTAACAATAAATATCAGGCTGAAATATTTATGCGTGTACAAATTAAGTTTAATTATTTTGGCTTCTAAATATCGCTTTTCTAAATCTGGAACGGAAATTTTGGTTTACTTGGGTTTTACGGTTATGTTACTGTCCAAAACCGATTCCAGGACCAACTATATTGTCAAATTGCCAAATTGTTCATCCTAAGATACTCAAGAGGTACTAGTTTAACCTAGTCTAAATTTGTTAATAATAAAATTTTGACCAAACTCATAGGTTAGGTGAGGTGATGTTAGCTGATAACATTTGCGTGCGAACTGTCAAAGGTCGATTCATCATATGGGTTAAGAATAAATAGTAATGCCCAAAAGAATTAGGTTATATCGGTTCATCCTACAAACAGCAGGATGTATTTATTTGGCCTAGTCCGATCTAACTTATCCTGGAAATCGGGTTTGGGCGGTAACATATATATGTAAATATAGTTATATAATATATATAGCTCAATCATGGTCTCACGACATGGAGAGTGTATATATATATATATAATGAAATTATTTATTTAAATGTATCTAACTATACATAAACTTATAAAATAATTTTGTTTATAAACTATAAACTTAATTTTCTAGCATTATTAACGAATTTCAATTTAGAAAAAACTAAACTACTTTTAAACCAACCAAGAATTATTTGTAATTTGTAAAAATAGAATTGTGTTCTTACCTATAATGAAAAACTATTCTTAGATACCCATTTTTAATTCAGTCTTAAAAGACCAGTTTAGAAAATGTCGTAAATAAACTACCCTTAGCTTAATTTATTTCATAAAAAATTAACTCTATATTCATTATCGTATAAAATAGTCCAACGATATCAATCATGAACAAAATTGGTATAGATATTTTAAAAATATAGGAAATTTACAAAAATTAGTCTTCAGTAAACTAATATCCCCAAAAACAAATTATACAGTGTTATTTTGGTGAGCAACCCCACCTTAGTTATTATACAAAGTCATTAAGAGCCATTTTTAAAATGGCTCAAATTTTTAAAAAGTCATTCTTTTGTAAACTTCCCTTAAATGAGTGACTACCCCAAATATAATTAGGCATTGACATGTGTCATACGACACAATCTCCAGATATACATTTTGAACAAAATTGCTTGATCTCTTTTCAAAATATTTGAAATTTTCAAAAATGTATTATCAGTAAACTACTCTTCAACAAGTTTTTACCCCAAAACCAAACATACAGTGGTATTTTTATGTCAATAAAATCCTAGATATTCATTTCAAACAAAACTGCTAGTACCTTTTAAGAAAAATTTGACATTCAAAAAAAGCACTAGTCAGTATATTATCCTTCATTTAAGGGTTAGGCTGGAGAAAAATATTTGTTCTATAGCCTTATAAAATTTAAAAATTAGGTTTGAACACAATCAAAGTGTTTCGGATCCATGGCCAGGGACAGACAGACGGGCATGGGAGCAGACAAAATTTTCAAAAATCCACTTTTTTGGGTTCGGGTTCATATAAAAATTAATCATAAACTCAAGATCAATTTTTTTTCTCTATTCCATTACTTTATTTTATGAATTAAAAAAGTAAAAAACATGGAAAAACATTATTAAGTTGTTAGCCGGAATGAATTAAATATGTATTCAACAAAATTAAAATAAATATACTAGCATTTATTACATGAAAGTACTTTAAAGAAAATATTGCTTTTATTTTTAAAATTATTAAAAATTAATGCTTTTATTTTTAAATTTATTATAAATTAATAAAGTCATATGTAAATAAATTTTATTCGCAATATTAAATGATAAGTATACTATACCGAGATTCTGAACCCCAACGTCAGCAATGTACAACTAAGGTAATAAAGACTATCCCACTAACAAAGCAATATTTGACGGTTGACATCCCGTGATATTGAATCAGAGTCCAAACTATACGCTGTGACAGCCCTTCCCTCGGGATCACCTTTTACATTAATTATCAACAGTACCAGGACATATACGAGGCCCCAATTAACTCTACATAGTTAGGATGCTAGGGTTGAGTAACTACAGGTTGTTTTTTTGGCCTTGAGTTTATTTCTTCTTTCTGTATTTAAGGTTTACCATCTTCAGTATCCGAATTGTTCAAGTTTTCATTATCTTGTTAGACTGGTCTAATGATAGCTTGACGATTAGGATTAAGATCCTTGTCAAATCTACTGAGGGTGGCTTCTTCCAAATGGTTTCTCACTCTTCTTCAAAGTAAAATCTGGTAGATTACCTCTAAAATATTTACTTCCTCATCCCTACACCAATTAGGTAATTTTAATATTTTATCAATATATTCTGAACAGGTAGTAAGACACGGCGATAAAAAAAATGTTTTAAGTTTACTTACGCTGTTGGCCACGTGTTCATGTTATGCTCATTTAGTTTAGTCTACCGGTGAAGGAAAGTAAGCATTTCGAATATCGCTCGGGTTTAATACATTTATTTTACTAAATATTTTTACATCCTCCTTTCATCTCAAATTCTCGTGTATTTCATACAAGTTAAGCCTTTCTCATCCTTTTTTTAATATAATAATAAATACATAAGCCTATAACAAATTTAGTAAGAAGACGTTGGGAGGAGAATTAGAATTTCAATCCTGTTTTAGAAAATTCAAACATATTAATTGACTTCAACATTAAACCAATTTTAATATAATTTATTTCTGTTGGTCTTGAGCTATCAAATGTAATAGCTAAAAATCCTCTTACTCTAAGTATAAATAGAACAAAGTAGTTTTAGCAACATTTACAAGTGGCTATGTTTTTATTGTACCCTCTGCTTACCCTGAAAGGTATCGGTCTTAATTTCTTATTGTTTTCTCTAAAGTGTAATTTAAGATATGGGACCATAGTGTAATAAGTCAATATGAGCCTGATATATTTGATTAGCAAATGAGTGTACACTATTTAAAGAGTCTATATTAATATTTGACAAATAGAATATGTGTGACGCATTGTAAACAGTTTGTATTTCCTGTTTATAGGTTGGGGTTGAATCATATTCCGCTGCCTTCTCAGAAGCTTAAGTATGACCAGATTGAAATGGATTCAAAGCTTATATATTTAAGGGAATGTTCATATTGCCTATTGGAAATCAAACCGAACATTCACATTTGTCAGAATGGTCACAGTGTGTGTGCAGCAGTTGCAAATCCACACTATATCTCTGTCCGGTGTGCAAAGATAATCTTCCGGCTGAGGAATTAGTAAACAAGATGAAGAAGCCTTGCAAGAACCAACCATTTGGCTGTAAGGAAGAGTTTTTAGTGAAAGATTTATTGATCCTGTTCGAAGATAGATGCAAGCATAAGCTCAATGAATGTAAAGCAACGAGGTTGAGTAATGAAATACACCGGCACTACTGTGATTGGGTTGCGAGATACGATAGTCTCTTTGAGCACGTAGAAAAATCGCATAGACCATGCGTGATAATAGGATCTGAAGACCTTTTCGTTTACAAGAGAAACAATGGTGTTTATCCCAGTATTTATCTCGTTAAAGAGTATGATGAACTGTTTTGGATATACTCTAAGAAGGACTGGAGAAGTCACTTTTGCTTAGGCGTATTCACTATTAGTTCGGAGCCGGATGCCAGGGGATTTCAATATCAAGTGAAATGTTTTTCAAAATGTGGTCCAAATCTCAATTTTATTCACTATTGCCACAATGACACTGAGAATTTTGAACATATTCTTCAGTCTGGGTTGTGTTTTTCTTACGATGCAAAATATTTGGACCAACACTTTTTAGTAATAAGTTTAAGTATTATTAAAATGTAAGTTTTTAGTTTAATATATAATTTTTAAGCTTAAGTAAACATTCCATGCAACTCAATGTAAAATTTCGATTTTTTTATAGGTCCTTCTTAATTACTAAGTTTTATTGCCCAATTAAATATTAGTTAATAAACTTAACACAATTTAAATATTAGTTTATAAACATAACAATATATTTTGAAGCCTAATATATTATCTTAAGTTACATAAATTGAGATAAAGGTTTCTTATAAATGTGTATATACAAAGTTTAGAGTAATTAAATAAATCATTTTAAAAGTATAAATAATTTGGTTCCACTTTTTATACATAAAATGAGACTTTTATGATTACTATAAATGACATTATTTTCTTTCGTGAACTGGTATATAAATAAAATACAGCTAAGATATATATTATTTTCAATCGACCCGAGTAATTTAAAAAATTTAAGTTGTATGTTGATACTCTTTTTAAACGTTTTTTATGTGCTATATAAGCAACTGTCTTTCCCTTTTCCCCTCTCCTTCCTCTGCCACACATGATATAGCAAATGTGCTAACTGATAGACGTTGATTACTTTTGAAGAAACGACTGCGATAAATAATTAAATGTAATTCACAAAAATAAAAACGATAAGAGAGATTATCTTACAGATCAAGTTTTATAGGAATAAACTAATGACAATTAAATAAGCTACTAAATTTATATTAATGTATTCATACGTCAGCTCATGTGAAAATCAGCTACTATCGATTTTGATTGATATTATCCATACCTATAAAATAACAATAATAATATATTATTAATCTTAGACAACTAAAAATACTTTATCGTTTTCTAAAATGCCCTTGCTACGAGGATTCTACTTTAAAGTTATAATGTGTGTGTTCAACACAACACCAAAAACTATAATTTTTTTTTTGGTCCAGTTGAGATAAGATTAGGAAAAGTACACTCTAAATGTTTTGATAAGCGAGCATAAGAAAGTTTAATTCAAGTAAGTCAATATATTAACATTTATTTCAGATCCATATCCACTTAAATAAAAAAAATTCTCATAATTTAATAAAAATATAAAAAATATTTCATGATAAAATAACGTAGATTTTATGCATTAGATATAGATTAATCAATTCTCTATACCATTAATTCTTGTTATTGTTATGTAAATTTTATGTTGAGAAAAATTGTTCAAATATAAATATATGCAAATCACTCTTTTGTAACACCAACACGGGATGGATAGGATATTTGTGGGTGATTACAATAACGCTAGCTCTACAGTAATAGTATCTATCAACAACCTTGGTACTTGCTGCATTTACAATCTCATACATCTAAAGACAGATACTACATAAACTGGGAACTTTATTGTTAAATACCGAGTTGAGATCCTTACAGAAAACCGTATTTCTAATTTTGTTAAAATATTGATTATTAATAAATAGGAAAAGCGGATTTTTCTCCAGTGCCATGAAAATAAATTGCAAGACACAATTGCACACAATTTCTCATATTGTGTATAACTACTTCGAAGATAGATCTGACTAAGTAGACCCTACTGGGTTTTTAACTGCTGTCCCCCGTCGTCAGTAGGCTACTCTCTCACGATTGTGTCACCTTAGATCATTCGCCCACTGAAGAGAGTTTAATTCTATTAATAGTTTATAAACTTGCCATTATTCATCATGCCTGAGGTGCCGTTCATGACATTGAAGTGAGCTTGGTCGCCGTTCACGGGTGATCCGGGGTTCGTATTCTGGTTGGGTGGATTTTCAAGTAATTATTTTAATCAGAATTTTTAGCACGATCTATTCACACGTGTATGAATACGAGATTTATTAATATATATATATATATATACACCCCTTTTCTCTTTACCTTTTTGGTATAGTTTCAGGTAGGTGACCTGGTGGTCTAGGGGTAAGCGGTCGGACTTCTGTGCTGGGAGTCTGGGGTTCAATCCTTGGTCCCGGCACAGATTTATCTGATTACCAAAACCTTCCTTCACCTCTGACAAGACATCTTGTGAATGT
>CABFOW010001707.1:0-94321 GCA_902141385.1 Timema californicum
CCCCACCCCTCAATCAATTAAGGCCCCCATTGTTCGAGTTAATTGGCTCTTTGTGTCACAGAATGACCCTTTCCTTCTTACTTAGGGGCTACTAAAAAAATTCTTGCTCATCCATACTCCTTTGATCAAACCACTATTTTAAACGTAATAGCTTTTTTTTAACATTAAAAAAAACAGCGTCCCTTAGAATCTGTAGTTATATATTCTGTAGTGACGTCACGCAGGGCACAAGGACAAAAGGCGTCGGTCTTGTATTGTCTTGATTGCCTATGGTGAAGAGGTTTAGGCTAGGATACCAGTTGGGCGCACTTAAACAGTCATTCCTTAATTTCCCATAGTGTCACGATGCAAATGCGGGTAAAATTTCTTGAAATTCCGCTTTGCTCATTCCTTCCCCATTAGTGTAAGTAAATATGAGTCCATGCTAGTAGTAAAGCGTGGAGCACGGGAAAACCTGACCTTGGTTTTATTTTCTGTTTCGAGCCCTTCCTTGATCTGGTAAAACATCCTAAAGTGTCATTTCTGTATTTCAGCGTGGCTCATTCGACAGGTGCGTTGGCTCAAACAAGGCCGCATTGTTGTTGTTTTTTTATGTTCACTATTTATTAGTCGACTATTTTTTAATATTTGTCGATCTTGGTGGTCTTGGGGTAAAGTGGTCGCCTCAGGTCCCGACGTTCGTGGGTTCAAATCCAGCCGGTATCGACAGATTGTTCTTGAACGATAAAAATCCGTAGTATAACTTCCTTCAGAGGTGAAGTAAAGCCGCCGGTCCCATGTCGATTTTGGCCTGTAAAAGAGATCCGGAAGGTTGGTGAAAATACCTTTCCCGACAAAATCTGTAGAACCTTTCACTCTCACTCATAGAAAAGTCTCGTGTGCTGATTTAATCAGTCTTTTCAGAAAGTGCACGTTAAGTACCTCTAATAAATAAATTAAAATGTCCCTAGTTTTTAAACAATTATTTTCACTAAAAATAATAATAATATTTAGCACCGCTTCTTACTACCCGTTCGGGTTATACGCTTTAAGTACTAATTACGCTAAAGGATAGGAATTGAGAAGGTTGAATTAGAGAAAGTGAACCCGCATTTGCGTGGAGATAGAGTGGAAAACCATTTAGGAAAAACCACCCTCAGTTCACCCGACCGAGATTCGAACCTCAATCTCTCCGTCCGTGGCGGTAGAGCTCAACACGACAAGCGCGTTAGACAACTACGCCACCGAGGCTGGTCACTAAAAATCACTACCCGTGCAGGATATCCACGTTTAATTTCACTTGTTGGGTAGATAGTGTTTAGAAGAAATTTACCTTTATTTCTTGCGTGAAAGGAAAGGAGGAAAATTGTTTATTAAAAATCACCCTCAGTACCTGAGGTCGAAATTTGAATCTTGAACCCATCACCGACACACCAAACGAGCTTGGAGGGAAACCCGCGTTCGTGAATTAATTATTATAATTTGTTTATACAATGATCATACAAACGCGCCTAAGATGTCTCGAAAGGTAATAAATGAACCCAACTGGTATTTCGGACGTTATTCTAGCAACGACACTTGCCTGAGCACGAAACTGCTACAGTATTATTATTATTATTAGCACCGCGTCTTACTACCCGTTCGGGTTATACGCACTTACGCTAATGTGTAAATGGTAGGGTGATTGTGAGATGAAATGGAGGACCTACAGTTTAACGTGGAATCCGAACCACGGTAGAGACCTGGCATTCCTCACATTCACAAGATGTCTTGTCAGAGGTGAAGGAAGGGGTAAGCGAGCAGCTATTATTTTTTAGCACCTCATCTTACTAACCGTTCGGGTTGTAAGTTTAAGTACTAATTACGCTTATGGGTTAGGAATAGTTAAGGTTTAATTTAGAGGAAATGAACCCGCGTATGCGTGGAGGGAGAATGGAAAACCATTTTGGAAAAACTACCTCCAGTTCACCGGACTGATATTCGAACCTCGATCTTCTCGTTCTTGGAAGCTCAGCCCAACACGATACCAGCACGTTAGCTAACTACGCAACTGAGGTGGGTTACATTTAGAGGAAATGCACCCACATTTGCATAGAGGGAGAGTGGAAAACCATTTAGGGAAACCGCCCTCTGTGCTTCAGATTGGGATCTAACCCAGATATCTCCATCTTCGGCAGTCTAGTCTAACACGAAAGTAGCACGTTGGACCATGTGGCAATTGAAGCGGGTTTAAATGAGCAGCTGTCAGAGTTGAAAAACCAGTAACATAAACAGAAGATTGATAGATTATATCATTTTAAACCATTGTATTTCTATTTTAATTTCTTACTCTTCTATGGTGATTGTAATCATCTTAAGAAAAGTAAACAAAAATCTATAACCTCAACAAGCATCACGCAACCCCCACCCTCAAGAGACTACTAGTGTATTACACTGATTTTTGTTGGAAGCCCGTTCTGAAAGGACTTTTTTCCTACCAGAATCCTACTATATGATAGGCTTTTGGCAGGGAAAAAAACTTTCATAGCAGTATTCTTACCAAAATCAGTGTATACAAAGATGTTAGGGTTGGGTTCGATTCCCAACCTGACAAATTTATAATTAACTAAATTGGGTATACACCTTTAGTAGTGGAGAATGGATGATCTGTCGGTCTAGGGTTAAGGTGTCAGACTTCTGTGCTGGGGGTGCGGGTTTCAATCCTCGGTCCCGGCACATATTTATCTGACTTCCAAACCCTTCCTTCATCTCTGACAAGACGTGTATTAATCACGACTTGTGAATGTGGGGAATGTCAGGCCTCCACTGTGGTTCGGATTCCACGTTAAACTGTAGGTCCTCCATTTAATCAAACAATCACCCTACCATTACACATTAGCGTAAGTGCGTATAACCCGAACGGGTAGTAATACGCGGTGCTAATAATAATAATAATAATAATAATAGTGGAGAATAAATGGCCTTTGAATTGGTGGTTGCGTCTCTTTTAGAATTAAGCTAGTTCGTAGGTCGTGTGTTCATATAATCAACTGGTTCAGAAAGTGGATGCTTAAATAACATACTTTTTGCTACTTTTCGCCGCATCTTCGGGATATTTTTAACTTAATTATTATGGAGCCTACCCATGAGAGTATCGAAACGGGTTGCAGACATTCAGAAATCTTGAGTTGTTTAAGAAGGGGTTTTTTTTATTTAAATTATGTTTCACGCCAAAAATGTTGGTAAATAGTCGCTAAAGCATTAAAAGCTTCGTGTTTTGGGTTAAAACCAGTTTTTAAAAAGTTCAAGAAAAAAAGTGAAATTAGCTCATTTTCATTTATGTTTCACGCAAAATGTTGTAGGTTTGAGATCAAAGTCAATACAGTATAACGTATTTAATTCGAACTCCAAAAGATTTTTAAAAAAAGTTGAAATATCTCAAATTTGAACTAATCATTTATATCTAGGCTATTGGTACACAATAAATCAATAACCTCAAAATGTGTTACATATAGCCACATACATTTTAAAGAATATGGTATATAGAATATAGAGCACACATGTGCACAATCCATGAAAAAATAAACTATACGGTGCCCAAAACAGTCTTTCTCTCGTTTGTATCTTAAAATAGACACTTACTAAAAACTAGTATGATTTGCGAAACTAAATATAGATATATACATTGTTGTAGAGAAACTACATCAAATATCATAAATGAAAAATAAAATGGTAGGGAACTCCCCACGAACTTTCTCGCTTTATTGTTAAAAAATTGAGATATTTACTCAATTCAAAGTATAATATACACTATCAAACCCGAGAACAAATTAAGCTGTAGATGCGTACAAAATTTTTTGACTCGCGGTCTAAATTTTATAATTTTATTTTTAAAGAATAAATATCTTCATTTGTATATTTGGACCAATATAGAATATCGCTACTGGGTACCCAAAGGTCAATATTTTGTATTAAAATTTTGAATTCCGGTTAAAATTTTCGGCATTTTATTAGGGGATACACATCTTGTCACTACTGGTTTTATTGTCAATTAATAATATCTCATTAATCAGATTTAATTTTTACTATCTCACTATCTGACTGGTAGAGAAAGTATAGTGACCGTAAAAAAAAAATCAAACTCGAGATTTTGATGAATCTCAACGTTTCATTACCCACCGAATCCGAAAAAGTTGTTTTTGAATTTATGTATGTCTGTCTATCTGTCTATACCTCCGACTAGAGCCTAAACTATTTTACCGATCAGGCTAAAACTTCCTATCTAGGGTTTTCATAGGGTTGCCCCGAGGGGTTTTTGGAATTGAATATCTAACCCTAAAATTAAGAGTAGTTTACTGAAGGGCCAAAAGAGAAAAAGTCGATTTCCTCAAAATTGGCTCCAACGAATTAGATTAACTTTCATTTCTAAACATAGCTAAGTATTCTAAATAAAATGGCTACTTTTAGTATTTCAGTAAAATGACTTTAAGGGATTTGTTATGATGCGTAAATTTTCATTTTTTATCATATCTTCGAAATTATTTGTGATATGATATTAATTATTATAGCAAATATGTAAATATATTTAGAATACAAATATTTTATTCAAAGCATATTTTTTATAAAACCAATAACTTTCAATCTATTAGCATATATACATATATATATATATATATATATATTTAACTTTTCGAACCCTAAAGGTAAAGTATTGCGACCGTAAAAAAAATCTAACCTTAAAGTTTATGAATGTCGAAGTCTCATGACCACCTGAACCCCAAAAAGTGGCATTTTCAATGTCGTCTGTCTGTGTGTTTTTTAACCTCAAAATTAATAGTAGCTTAATAAAAAGCAACAAGATAAAAAATAGATTTTTTCAAAATTAGCTCTAACGATTTTGATTAAAATTTGTATCTGGGCGTTGATTAGGATTATAAATAAACTGGCTATTTTCATTTCTCATGAGAATGACTTTTAGGGTACTTGATAGAAGCGGATATTTCCGTATCTACGCAACTATTTGAGATACTAAATAAATTATCATTGCAAAATTATGGTACTATTAAAATAAAATAGATTAATATGAAATATATTTTTATAAAACCAACACTTTCTGAGATATTGGCAAATATATTAATACAATTATGCGAGCTTTAATTGTAAAAAGATACTACTTAATTTTTAACACAATAATTATCTAAAATCATAGAGTAAGAAATTAGTAAGTCTCCCAAAAAGTGTATGTTTTCTTTCTTTCAACCTCTTAGGGGAAATGTTTGTACAACAGTGATCTATCTCTATCATTTTAAATTCCATAGTCAATATTTACTTATTTTATTGGTCAAAATTTAATAGCAATGTAATAACCATAATATGTGCAACCCTTAATAAAATGTCAAAAATTTAAGCCAGAAGTCGACATTTTAATACGAAATGTTGACCCTTGAGGACCTAATATCAATATTCTAGCTAGGTGCACTGACCACTATACCAAGGGGATGATTTTCAAAATATTAGAAACGTGTATTTTCTAGTGGTATTCAACATCAATACTGGCCACAAATAAAGTCAAACAATCCTAATCTGATTCATCTTTTGTGTTGATTTTTTAACCACTATACCTTGCTTAAACCGGGGTTCAAACAAGGTATACTAAAACTAGAAATGGGTGGGTGTGGACTTATTTAGGTCTGTGTTAGAAAGTACATGTTAAACACACCAAAATAAAATAATCAAGCAATCAAATTATTCCTTCAAGCTGTATACATTTTAGTGTAAGAGAATTATAAGTTTGCTAGGGATCACTTTATATGAACAGTGTTGTACGCTTAGCTAATTAAAAGTAATGAGTCGTTAAAATAAATGGGAACTGAAAACATCTGAGAACATTGAGGAAGTGAATATTTTGTGCAAAGCAAGGAGATTCAACACAGTGCTGTAACGAATAATTCTATTTTCAGATTGTCCTTGACTGGTAATAATAGAGTGTGATAATAAATCAGTCACCCAACATTTTACTCAACTGAGCTACATTCTATTAATGATAAACACAATTTATATTAGAGGAGTATTTGATACTTTTCCAATTGTCTGCTAAATATAAATTATAAGGGATCTATCACCCTTTCTTTTCCTTCCAAAAAAAAAATTCGTTATATTAATTTTTTAGAACTACGGCTTAGTAAACGTTCAGATTATGTACTAATTACACTAATGTGTTAGGAATTTGTAAGGTTGGCTTTAGAGGAAGTGTACCAACATTTGTGGTGAGGTAGAGTGGAAAACTATTTAGGAATAACCATCCTCGTCTCGGTACACCCGACCGGGATTGAACCCCAATCTCCCCATCTTCGACAGTAACTTCTGTTGCGAGACTAGTGCCTTACACCATGCAACCACAGAATTGGGTATTATAATTATAAAAAGTTTATAATTGGCCTTAAAATATGGTTGTTTCAAAACAGTTGAAAATTAGTTTAGTTGTTTTAGCACCGTGCCCATCCCTCTCTGATCAATTTGAGTGTATGTGTGAGACAATCCACATACTTACACTTATGGGCCAGGAAATAGAAAGGCATAACTTTGAGGATATGTATCAGCATTTGCATGGAGGTATAAACAAACTATTTAGGGGAAAAAATGCAGTACACCCGCACGGGATTTGAACTCTGACCTGCCCGTCGCTGTAATATCAGACAAAATAATCTTGATGCGATGTTCTGCATGCTCAACGATACGGTGGGGGGAGGGGGGGGGGTTGGGCTTTGTAAAATAATAACATTTGGTCCAACGTTTGTCTGAAAGTCTGAGGTGTCACTCTCGCAATAGACTGGACCGCCAATGACTGAGAGATTGGGTTAAATTCCCATTCGGGGGTATTGAAGGTAGTTTTTCCGAAATATATGTTTTGCTTGGTGGGCCTGCAAGGAGGTCTTGAAGTGTCTAGAACTTTTTTTTAATTCATAGTAAATGGTTTATACTCTCTTGGTTAATAAATTTTGGGTTTAAAATAAACATTTTTATTGGTCTTTCCTAGTATTTTAATTACTATAAAACACTTAAAGTATTTATACTTCAATAAATATGGACGCATTTTTATTTAACAATGAAAATGTTTAAGAAGGTACCCAACAATTTTTATTTTGAACTAAAAATGTGTTGATAAAGAAAGTGCAATAAATTTCCCAACAAACAAAAAAAGTTAAAAAAAAATCTAACTCACTACTTCTAGCCCTTAAGAGCGTTCTTCATACCAGGCCCAATTCAGCTCCTGTCTTGCTCGAGGTATGGGAGGGAGTTAAAGGGAGAAGAAAATACCTATGATATGCCAAAAATGTGTGCAGTGCATTCGTATTTGAATGATTACTCGACATATTTCACAGTGACGATAGGGGACAAAGCGACAAAGTTTCTTATTAATAATTACACTATATCCCTATTATGACAGAATGAAGATTTGTAAATAGTGCTTATCTGTGAATAAAAATTGTTAAAAACAGCCATTTCAATGCGGTTTTTTTTTCAATTATTGTTTAATATTTAACAATAGTCAATGTTAGAAACTTCTATTAACTCTTTATCTCCATTAATGTTTAATCAGAAACTATTCACGTGCAATAACCTTCGTGTAAATTTACGATCTATAGCCGACTGTATCACAAAGTGGATTGGCATGTGATGCACGCTCTTAATTTAGTTTCAGTATAAGTTGTGTATTAATATATGCTGTTTGTGTAGAATATGCATGCTAAGAGCCCTTCTCACACCAAGTAATAAAACTCCAGATATACTTTACATCGTGGTGTGAAATCTATTCTATTTGATAAAACTGTGTATTTGAGAACAGTTAAACTGTTTTAACATATTTTTTTAAATACAACAAAACTTAAAAAATGCTATTATAAGTTTTAAAAAACTATCAAACTGATCAAAATTTCATTATTAAAAATGAAAAACTCAGAAAACCATACATAGAAAGAAACGTTTTAAACTTAAGTTGTAATATTGTCTTTAATATCCTGGTTAATCGATCATGTGATGGGCTGATTAGAGCCTCTTTCAAGACCGATTGACCGGTAAATTAGTTAAAAGATCATGCTAGAAATAGGAAACGTATTTAAATTTTGTTTCCTGTATTATTTACTTGTTAACAGTGAAATTGTAATCAGGATAATAGTTTGTTTATTAATTTAAAAATTACTACTTTTCAATATAGTTGTATTTATTCAAATAAAATAGTTTCACTGCTCTCAATTCCATTGTATTAGAAAATACAGACAACCACATCACAATGTTACGTGTGGTTCGAGCTATACTACCTGAGGTGAGACAGTTTCTTAAGAGGGTTGTTTGGAAGCGCACTGAAATTATTGCAGAAGTTTAGAAATCCTGGATTATTAATTAATTGGTTTGTTATTTTTTAATATTGTTTTCACCAGATGTAAATGACAACTCTGACCAGTTAAAAAAAATTAAATTAAAATTTAAATTATTTAAAAAATGTATGATAGTTTATATAAAACCCTCTTAAACAATACCACATTATTTTAGAATATTCTGTCGTGACAAAGTCAAATAACGACTTTAGTTGAGATAGAAAGACTAAAGATGGGTTTTTAACCTTTTGTTTTAATCTCAGAAATACAAATTTTAGCGTAAATTGTAGTTTAATCTTTTTTAAACTTTAAACTCAAGAGTTAAACTTTTAGCTCGTCAGAAACCTGCTGATAATTTTTACCTAAATTTTGTAAAAAAGAATATTTAAAAATATCTAATAACTTCTTAAACAATTGGGAATTTAATTACATCTGAAATGCGTCTCAGTGATCTACTATACATCCTTCTTAAGGTGGGAAGGTAGGCGATGTCTGAAAAGGCAGTAGTTTTGCAGTTTTTATACCAACGCTTTAAAATAAACAAAATAATTACCCAGTAGAAACCTAGAGTTTAATTTTCTTCCCATGGTGACCTCATCAATGTTTTAATATATTTCAAGGATGTTCTAGAATTTAATGACAATTTGACCTCTTAATTTAAAAAGTTTCTCATCCAATGCCGCTATGCGCTCATGACCAATATTTAAGAACTGTAAATATCGACATGTGAATTAAATTAAACTCTATTTTTCTACTGAAGAATTATTTTATTTTGGACTAACAGATGTTTTACTTTAAAAACTGCAAAAATACCTTTTCAGCGTCCCCTACACTCCCACCTTAAGTACACATCATAGTCTTGTGGTTTCATTTTCAATAATCCATATGCTTGCCCCCTCTCCCCTGTAGTTTCACCCGACCCCTGTGTGGACATGAAGCGCGCCCAATCCCTCCCGGAGGATTCACCGGTTCCCCGAATCTCTGGACTATGGGACATCCACGACAGACTCAAACATATTGGAGGTGAGTTTCGTGAGAAAGACACTTGGGCCATTTTCATAGTCAAATTTAGTACGCCTCAAGTGCGGCGCTACACTAAGTACATGACGACACCTACCTCAACTCGAATGAAATGGACCAGTTTCCTATGAGAGAACGGCCCATTCCATTCGAGTTGAGGTAGGTGTCGTCTTGTATTTAGTGTAGCGCCGCACTTGAGGCGTACTAAATTTGACTATGAAACTGGCCCTTAGATGAGTCTGACCATTTTGTGTATGGAACTAAAAGAAAGGATGGGAGGGGGTGGGATATCTAGAATCACATTTAAAAAATACCTTGAGTCAGATTTGAATATGAATGGACTTTATTTACAGTCAGGGGCCTTGATTGTATTAGGTAAAGTTTTGTTTTTATGTAGATGGGGGAAGAGAGTGGGTTCACTATTTTTTAACGTTTTGTTAATAGGAGAAAGGGGATTTTGAATTCTTTCTGCAAAAGGTTTTTTTATCATTTTTTATAGTGAGACAAAGTCTAAAAAAATGATAATATTAACTATAAAATTTCACTTAGTGTATATCTAATTTAATTAGGATGTGCTACGACTAATTTTATTGCAAAAGTACTCTCAAGGGGGGTAAAAAATAATGAAAACAAAGCCTTACGTAATTTAAGGATGGCCCCTTACAAAAATTACTAAAACATTTTTCTTTTAATTCATACGTCAAGCTATGTGACCAGAAATATTCACGTTTCATAGATAATATAGTGAAATAATATCAATGTTGTGACTACAAAATAAAAAAAATAAAATTTAAGGTTCTACCTACCAGAATCCTACTATAGCTATTATATGAATATTAACTAACAGCCCAAGTGTTAATAAAGCTCCTCTAATATATTAAATATGCCGAGCAAGCCGAGTTTTAATAAATTCTCTATTTTGACAGCTGTAATATAATCAGGTATAAATTACTTTCTTTATTAGTCAATGTTGACTACTCATCATCTATTGTATACTATAATAATAATAATAATACAAGGGGTGTGTCTGGTGGGCTACATCGATATGTAGCTCAGTCTACAGAAAGATTAGGAATTACTAACTTAGCTTCTTCATTCATACTTCATTAGCACAATTAAAATGGGTATAGCCTCTAGGATTAATAAGACGTGGGAGATTTTTATAGGACATTTTTAACAATCTAATCGTGCTCGTGCACTTTTAGTTTTTATTAGGCTAGTCTTTTCCCATTAGTAAGCAAAGCTCTCAGAAATTCTCATTGATTTCTAAATTATAAAACTAATTGAAGGAAAGAGTATATGCTCTGTGTAAGCGAACTAATCATAGTAATTCATCACGTGATCAAAACGTATTTGAGTAAAATATGACTAAAATACAGTTTGGTCAAATATCGCGAAGCTTTTATATTGACACAGTTACTTGACAAATACTATTCTCCCATGTCAGATGGTCCCTTAGTAATGAAAATTATTTGATTTGGTTTTTTGTGGGTGTGAGACAATTGTTTTCAACTTGAAACAGATATATAGCAGCTGTTGGAAATGTTGTTACTTCTTTGAGAAATGGAAAATCTAATTTATTTCGTAAATATGCACGTACTGTGGTTCATTCTTTTAATAGTACAAAAATGCAAGTGAGTAAACAAAAAATAAGTAAAGGCTTATTGAGCAGATCATGGGCAATCATGTTGGGAAATTCTATAATCAAATAAGACACTTAAAAGCAATTTCTCATGATTTTTTTAAAATGCAAAATTACTTGTTACCATTTGAACCCTTGCTATAAAAACCAACTTGCTGCTTTAGCGTCCTACTCTTTCCTACTATTTTCGTCATAATGTCAAGTTCTCAGTGGCGTATTCGAGATATAAATGGGAAGGAGGTGAAGACAAGGTGTACATTTTTACTTCATCCCACATATCTCACAAGATAGCAAATCATTTTAGTAAAATCTCAAAAACATGTGAAGCATTAAATGTGTGTAAATTGTATTTAATATATTTTTAGTATTAGTCTTCATACATATTAACTAAAATTGTCCTTAAAAATCTAAAATTGAAACATGTAGAGAAATATTAGTTCTACTAGATTACGTTCACCCCTCACCAAAAGTAAATTTATGAGTGCAACACTGCAAGTTCCTCCTTACTTATTATTTATGTACGCGTGGCTTACATTTACTCAGCCTTGAACTAGCAGATTTATGAAAAACAGAAAACACTACTCATGATTTTACCTCTTGTATATATTATCTGATTACGCATTCTTTTTTACTATTATTTGTTAAAGGTTTACCTTATCATGTAGTTTCAACTGTTTTTTTCCTCAAAACAATACATTGAAGCAACACGTATAGGATCCTGAGAGAAACCTTTAGAGAGGGAGATATCCTTGTTTAGGTGTTCATAACAGAAAAGTCTTTGGTGGAAGACAAACTCGGCTTGCGATAGTTGGAGATACGATGTGTTGGTTTCTTTAACTTTATAAATTAAAGCTTACTTTAAAAGTCCTATTCGAAAACGCTTAGATATTTTTCGTTTAGAAAATACCACTCAGATGATGTTGATAAACATATAGAGACCAGGACATTTATTGCTTCATTTTAAGCAAGGGCAAATATCCATCGAAAACTTGATATCACTTTAGGAACTCTATACGATATATTTAGTGTAGTTGAATTTGGACTTTGGAATTAACTTAATTCAATTCGAAGAAATCTCAACGAACACCATCACGTCATTCTGAATCATGTGTGAGATTTTGAAGATGACTCATCGAAGGTTCATTGACTAAGGAAGCCGTATCACACAGGAGTAACAGAACTGTAAGCCAACAGCTGTTAAACTCTTTTAGCAAGTAGTTTGAAAGGTTTCACCTAGTCTCTTTTTTTTTCATCTATTTCTTCTATCATCCTTCGTGGCGGCCGTTCAGGACGTATCGGTAGTATGTCGGGGTCTGATGGAGACTCGTTCAGGCGTGCCGGTGGAGGCGAAGGGAACACCCAAGAGTCGGCGACGGCGGAAATCCTGAAGATGCGCGAGGAACCCGTGACGTTCCCGCCGACCTACATGGTTATCAAGTTCTCCCGTCACATCCACGGCAAGGCGCTGGTGTGGCTGGTGGACAAGATTACAGGGAAGCGTCTGGACGGTGGTGCTGAGTTGCTGGTCCGCAAACAACCACAAGGACACGGTGAGGTAAGACTTCTTGCCATCTCACGTCTTGGGTTTACTGGGACCAAATGGGTTGAGATTACACTGCTACAAACCAATTTTCCGTAGGGAAAACTTTATATAAAATATAGAAAATTTACTTGATCAATTGTCACATATTCATACGTAGTCATGTGTCTTGAAGCTGTCACTTCCAACAGATTATCAATACCTATAAAATTACAATTATAATATAGTAATAAAATAGGTTTATAATTTCTAAAAGGCCTTTCCTATTTAAATTATACTGTTTTATTAAGTTCTTAGAAACCCCATAGATGGACACGTGTTAGTCTCATCCTTTCTGTTTTTTCTCTAACAGGGAGGCCGGGGCTTGAATCCCGGTTGGGTGTTTTAAGGTAGTTATTTCTTAACTGTTTGTCCACTCTCTCAAGAGTCCCAAAAGCGTATGTGCTTGGTTAAATAAATAAACAGTGTGAACTAAAGTAGTATCAAAGTTTCTTACGGTAGTAATTACACGTACCGTGTTAACCGTATTTAGAAGAACTGAGCTTGGTATATCAGTTTAAAAAAACACGTTGTCTTTAATGCACGTGAATTAGGTCAGCAAAGATTTCCGCAGTTAAATAAAGATGTTGGGGGATTTAAATATCCTCACTTGGCAGGGCCTTTGGGGTAGCTTCTCCGTCTCTCACCCCGCCCCCCTCCCCCCAACACACCCAGCCCATGCTCCTCTGGTTAAACCTGATCTCCATCCACGCAATTGTGAATATACTTCCTATAAATCCTACCCTCCTCCTTTCTAGTGAAAATATGCAGATAGTCAAGATGTGTTAGGCTGGCATGCTAAGGACGGAAATGTCTGAGCTAGAACTCCGGTCGGGTCTATTGAGAGTGGTTTTCCCTATATGGTTCTCCACTTTCCTTCTGCGTGAATGCGGAATGATGATCTCTAAAATTCTTCCCTTTCTCATCCCCTCCCCCAAAAAATAATTATAATATATACCTATAGCCTTAAAAAGTAGTATGACGCGATTATATATATATATGTGTGTGTGTGTGTTATATATGATATACATACATAGACCATATATATACATACATACGTGTACGTTTGTGTGTACATACATAAACCTACACACGCACACACATATGCACACATACACATACACACACATATATAAATACAAGTAAATTTGTTTTGCCAATAGGAGCTTACCATGAAGACTGTTGCTGTAATACCTGTAACATAATGAATGCTCTTTTATCCAAACAAGATGAAAAATTCACAATATTATAATCCATGGGCTCTTGTTTCTCTTGTTCTTTGGCAATCAAATGAGAACATAGGTTTTATTTATATAAACCTTTTCATAACAAAATTCTTGACTAGATGTAAGATTGAAATTGGTCAGATACACCTTAATACCACTTCAGACTTAATAGACGTATGGTCCATATTCATTAAAATGGTTACATTAATGGCATATCATATGGTTATTAATAGGTTTGTTCAAAATACAATTGAGGATAATCCACTAACAATCAGCAGACTGGCTCTAATAAATTTATTGCTCTAATTTCAGATCTGAAATATTTTAAAGAGGAATGACTACATTTAAACATAGGATAAATTTAAAGATTAAAAAGATATAAATTGTCTTGTTACTAGTAGGCTACATTTAACATCAAGATCATAAATGGTAAATGCAAGTTTTAGAAAAAGTGTACCCACGCTAGCTCTAAAAAAATCACTAAAAAACACAGGGATAAAACCCCATTACTTTATCTGCTTCCACCCCCCACTAATTTACCCTGAGAAGAAGTAGCAATTTTACCTTGGACTACACTACGCCCCTAACTTACAAGATATACCATATTTAAATAATACAAGGTAATCTTGCTATCTTACAGGTTAGACTAAGGGTATGCGGTCTGGATTTACATCCGCGACCTCTCCATCATCTGTTCTCAATTTTGTTACTATCCTGATGACTAATATCGCAAGACCATTTGCGAAGTTCAAATATTACGAGAAAACGTCACTTAAAAATGTACCCATGTAATGCCTTCTGGGCTCGTTTGACAACCTCTCTCGCAGCCTTCATCCTTTAACATATCACCCGAGGCTAAACGCTTTGCGGATCACTGACGCCACCGTGGTACGTTGACGCAACACCCGCGTTGTGTAACCCGCCATTGTTCTCTCCGCGCGACTCTGATTAGGACCAAGACACGTGATTCTACACTAGAGGACATACACGCTTTCAAAAAATATTGCAAAGAAATAAGTTGTTGGTAGGAAGACCTTCGGTAAAAGAATCCAAGCCAATTAATTAATGTAATAAATTGATAACCTCAACGGTGGTCATTCCGATCAAAACTTTAATATCTTCTAATCTGGTTAGCCAATCACGTGGTCAAGTTGATAAATCAGAACCTGTTGTATTGAAGGCGGATACTCCTCAATAGTTCCTCCCTCTCACTTCCCACTAATGTGGGTACATTTCCTATTGTTTCTACTTTAATTAGCCTTACAGTGTTAGTGGGATTAAATGCAGATATCCAAGGTTGATATATATATATATATATATATATAATTTTAATTTGAGAACGGGACAGTCGATGTATTTTATGAAATAGGCATAGTAAAGTTTTAATTTTTAAAAGAAAAAAAATTCAAATCTACTTAAACATCTTTAACGATTTTAAATTATATATTGTGAAAGCCCAAAACTTTAACTCAGTCGGTAGCGTGTCTGTCTACTGAGCTAAATGTCCCAGGTTAGATTCCTGGCATGTCCAAATAGTTTAGCATTGGTGAAATGAGGGTTTCCCCTTTAACAGCTATGAATTAACGGCTAGGAGCTGGGTCTTTTATATATTTGGTTTAGTATATAAGCCAGGTGCTGATATTATCAGTCGATTCTGAAATTACCCATTAAATACCTCAAATTAATGAAAAATACATCGTGGATTTATCAACTTGTAGCAATAATAGGTTATCAAGCTTTTTGGAGTGCACTCTAACTATGGGGTGGCAAGCTATAAGTCAATAAAATTGTTACTGTACTGTTCGAACAGTTGTATAATTATAAGCTGTATAATTGATATTAATTGATCTCAAACCACTACCGTTAACTGAACAAAGTTATAAGGTGTCAAACTTAATTTGATTTGTTTTTAAAGTGCTAATGGTTAAAGAAAAGTTATTTATGTATGGTGCTGAAATTTAGTACAAGAAATGTCTATGAAATAATTTGTTACGTGAATGAAAAAATATTTTAAATTTATAATCTGTTTTACGAGATACATAGCCTGTACTCATCACAAGACATTGTTACGTTAGAATGGACCTTAAAGGTATAGGGAGTAGTTAGGTGGATTGGTTAGAACTAGCTCAAGATAGGATAGGTAGCATTCGTTGTAGGTGCGACAGTGAACTTTAAAGTTCCTAATGCAATTGAAGTAACTAAGTAAGTAATGTATTCTCGTGTAGTTCCTTGTTTTTATGACGGTACTTTAACATTTATTAAGACGGTTAGTGGATTTGCTGTCTGCAAGCTTTCTTTCATAAGTCAAGGGTAGATTTTATGCATTTTTATTATTAGCAGATATAAATATAATATGAGCTACTAACAGACCATGTTTACGAAGAAGAAATCATTAATTATACCCCCTCTTCCTTCTTCCGTCTAAGTCTTATACTCGCTACCAGAAATCCTTAGCCTCGCAGGTTTTCAGTCATGCTCCGTTGACGTATTACCTTTAGGCAAGATGGATGTTTATATGCCAAATACATATTTTTTTGGCCCAAATATATTAAATATTACAACTATAAATACGTTTAGTTTAACTGTTTACACACAGTAATAGAAACATTTTAAGAATATTTGTCATAGATATTGTAGTTCTATAATTTGAACAAGACATATTTTCTTAATTTAAAAAGTTTCTATTCTAATGCCTTTCTGCCCATAGACTATATTAAATAACTGTTTAGGTTACAATATTTAAACTAAACATATCTACTGAAAGCAATAGTTTATAGTTTGGGTCAAAAAATGGGATTTCGGTTTAAAAAAAACTTTTAAAAATTCAAGACATTAACTCGCCTTTAATGAATATCTTCCTCTCTCCACAGGGACTTATCCTCCACGTATCCGCCAGCAGCATCAAGTTCCTTGAAGTGGCTGAGGAGCTTGAGATCAAGAAGAAGGACTCTCAAGGTTTGGTGAGGGAGTTCACCGTGAGTCAACTCGAAGACTTCCTCCTGGATGGAATGCACGTGCAGGACCTCATCACCACGGCGGACAAGCAGTACATCGTCCGACACGAGCTGGAGAACATCCGTGCGCTGGAAGAAGACATCCACGTCCCCGGGTACCCTACCTTGACGCTCTACGAGGGACAATCCATAGGTGAGAATCATGGTATCTTCGACAAATGTAAAAGTGGATATAATGGATTCTTATACGATGATGGAAACGTACTCCTTGGACATAAGCATGGTTTCTTATTTTATTACTGACCTAACATGTTCTTCGAGGTAGGAAGTATATTTTAGTGCCAAATTAAAAACCGCAGGTAATATAACACACATATGGACAGGACTCTAGCATATATATATATATATATATATATATATATATATATATATATATATATATATATANATTCTATTTCATATAATACATACTCTATTTTATACTAATAACTTCATTTATATATACAGGCAAAGTATAAATTTATATATATATATATAAATTTATACTTTGCCTGTATATATAAATGAAGTTATTAGTATAAAATAGAGTATGTATTATATGAAATAGAATATATAAAGGAGAGTAGATATATGAAAAGTAGAGTTTTAATACTTTATCCTTACGTTACTTAGATGTAGGCTATATATAGATATAAAAAAGACATATATACATACAAAATATAAAAAAATTATTATATATACTCTTATTTATAGTTTACTTAAATCATCATAATTACATACTATAATTTAAACAAACTATTTTATATTAATTATTCAAGAACTGATTCTATTAATGTTTGTAGAAAATTAAACTCCTATGTTCCTGCCAAAGCGATATTTTATTTATTTTGGCTCTAAAATTTTTTTTTCTAAATATTTGAAAAATGCGGGATTTAACTCGCGTTTACCCTAATCCCATCTAAAGCTGTCCCACAAAACGTTTATTTAGTAAGTTGTGTGATTAAGCAAAATGTCGGATATACAATACATAATTATAGGTTGAAGACAGGATAATCTTTCTTACATTTTATCTTTGACTTGCACATATATATGCAAGGTTTATAATAATATATACATTATAATCCATACAAATATATGTAAATTATATGAAATAGCTATATCTACCATCGGCGTAACTTTAATTGAAGACAGACCAACGCCAGCTAGTTCGAATCTGAATCTTGTGTTTAGACACTCTGAAACTTTGTTGACCCATTATTATTCTTTTAACTTTCCTTAAACAGAGTATGTTTATTATCATTATTACAGTGCAAGTTTGTCTGCACTGGGAGCTATTGGACAGCATCTACCCTCTGCACGATCTCGAGGCCTTGGAGAAACTCGGAAATAAATGGTACTGGGCGCTCTTTGAAAATCAACCGTTTGGTGAGCTTAAGACCCATTTTTTTAAAATGTGTTACTTACTCGAGTACGATGTATAAACGCTATCAACGAATATTCATACCATGATAATGCGTTCTTAGAAATAAGCAGTTTATAAACAAATAAACAAGTAAGCTTGCGTTTAACACAAGTGTTCATAAAAACTTACTCACCGCATCGCAAGGTCAAAGACTCACCTTGAACTTGGGTAAACATTTATGGGAACGTCAAGGAAAGAATGGCGTCTGGATGCGTGGAGGCAGCTTTCCATTTGTTGTTTATTTCTATGGGTTTTTTATTTTATTTCCAAACTAATGCGGGTGAATTTCCTCTCACTTATCTGCCATATCTTCCCCTGATTCACCTTCATTAGAAAAAAAGAAAAGATTGGAAAATCACAGCAACAGTGGCAATTGGGGTAAACAGCTCCCAGTGCACCCGTTAAGGATTCTAACCCTAACATCCTCGTCATCCCCAACATCCCGTTAGTAGCAAGTAAAGGTAATGAGAGTATAGCGTCTTATACTTCTTTATAGCCTCTCTATGTGAACCCACTTTATAAGAGTAGGGATCAAACTACAAAATTAACCATCAGATTACTCAACATGGTGACACTTTTTAAATGTTTTAAACCCAAAAGGTTTCATCAATAGGGTTCCGAGGGACTTTACACCATTGAGTGTGTGGCAGGCCTTCTTTGGTACGGTTTGAGGCTGCCATAAACATCGCCATGTATATAATTTAGCCTTACCTAACTAAGAAGCCTAACCACCAGCATGTAGTGAGGGAATAGGGCAGGGTCTGGACGTTAAACCCAGAACGAATAACCTATATGAATGTTTTTTTATGATCTTACTGTCCGTTTCAAGAAGGCAGCCACTAAAATAAAATGTTCGTTGTTTGTTTCACGATACGTGTAAAATACGTCGACCAATTTTAGCTAAATTTTACAGGGATATACCTGAACCTAGGGTGAACAATGTATATATATAGTTTTTCAATTAAATTATACATTTCAATATTGTGGTCGCTAAATGTTTTAAATTTTATAACTTATATCAAGTGATTTGAAATTATAGTTTTAAGCAAGCAATTAAATACCTAAGCAATTTTTTTTATTCTAAGATATATGACGAGACCAGGGCCCGGATTTTCCATTACCTAAAAATGATTGGTATAATGACATAAAAAAAAATCTAAAAAATTACCTCAAATTTGTTTAAATTAACAAATAATACGAATAAAAACTCGTAATAAATCCACATGACTAAATCAAACACCCTCTTTAAAAAGTGTAAAATGCTATGAAAAACCTTTTACAATCAAGCTCTTGCATTTTGAAAATATAACATTGATTTAAAAATCTTTGCTTCAGAAGTAGCTACTTTACAACGCAACCATTTCCAGCTTAATTGCACTGTTTCACCAGGAATGTGTATTTTAAGTTCATACAAGCAAAGAGGCCACAAAAATTCCTTACATTATATTTTCATTACAACAACCTGTTTGTTGAAAAAATAATGTTTGATCATTTATGCATTTATAGAATATCGATAGTATTTAAAATCACATACATAAATACCTTATAACTCCATTCTCTTACGGAGTAGGAAAAAAACTGTGCATGTAGCTCATAAAATAACGTCCGTACTTATTCCATCCTTTCTAACATTCTTCACATTTCCCTATTCTTGCTTGCGCCTTTCACATCTACAACATCTATACACCGAGATATGATCTTAAAGTTTGTTTTTTTTTCTCACTTTCATTTGCAACATTTAGTTTCGTCTTACATGGCTTCTCCCTCTCTTTTGATCCGCACACACTTTACCTTAATATATTCGCTTCATCACTCAATCTACACTCATCCTTTCAACATGTCTAAGCCAACGTAGAACGCTTATTTTGCATTTAACTATTTGATTCCCTTTCAAACAGCACTTATTCAGTACCAATTCATTACTGACTCTGTCCATACGAGTTCATCTACCACACACAATTCTTAATTATCTCAATCCAACCACATTCACTTTGCTCTTGTGTTTCTACTGACAAACCCATGCTTCACATCCATAAAACAATGTTAGCACTAACACATCATGCCATCGTTACCTCTTTCGATACTACTTCATTCCTTGCCATAGTCATCATACATCGAGCTACTCTCCGATATGCATTCACGGATCTGTCGGTTTCACCATCTAATCCTTTCATTTTTACATTCTACCTAGATACACAAAATCATTCACTCGTTCTAACAGTTTTGCATTTATACTAGGCTGACAACTTATTCATTTGTTTTTATCAATAACTACTACCTTATTTTTGGAGACATTTATATGAAGATCCGTTCTTCCTGGCACCACATTTAAACGATTTAATGGATTATGATATTCACTTTCATTCTTGGCCATCAATACGGCATTATTTGCATATAACAACACTATCAAATTCACATTTTTCATTTGAACAACAGCCTCATACTCATAAGCATCTCTCATACACTTATCCATGAATGCATTAAACAACCATATAGACCTTGTCTAACACCCGGTTTAGTGGCAAACCATTCGCTTAAAGACCCATCCCTCCTACCGCACGCTTTACTTCCATCATGCATCACCATAATTTAATTTACTAACCAATACATCCAGACCAAACTTTCTCAGAACATTCCATAACATACTCCCATTTACCCAATCCTAAACTTTCTCTAGAAAAACGAATGCACAATAAACGTTTTTCCTTACCACCATAAATTTCTCAATCACTTTTTGAAATGAAAATATATGGTCCATGTAACCCCTACCTGGTATGAAACACAGTGCACCTCCCCAAATCTTGCTCATGGTTTTTTCACACCCTCTCTCAATTAAAACTCTCCCAAAAACTTTGCCTGAATTACTCAGCAAACTAATTGCCCTATAATTCCTACAATCACTCTTTCAACCTTTTCCTTTGTACAAAGGAACAGTGACAGCATTCTTCCAGTCATTAGGAACATTTGTAAACCCAATAAACAAACACATTGAACAACTCAAACAATCTGTCATGGCTCCACACTTAGTAATTTTATTTGTGATCTCATCTACGCCCCCAACTTTGCAATTCTTTGACATTTTCTTAGATACACCTCAGCCTCATTAATTATTTCACTCATCATATCAGTTCCCCTATTTTCTGTTACGTTCTCTACGTTATCACAATACACTTACTCAATATACTCGCTCCGTCGCTCTCTTATATAGTTTTAATCCCAGATCATCTCACCACATTCATTCTAAATGCCGTAGGCCTTTCCTTGCATTCTCTGTTTCGTTCGCTTTACCCACTTCCATAATAGCTTCTAATTTCCTTTAAATCAATCTGCATTCTTTTCCCTTCTATTAAATTAATTTTTTCTTTACTCTCCTTTACTACTTTCTTTGCGTGCATATTTTTATTTTTATATATGTCCCACAACATCTTACGTTCTCTTTCACTCTTCGCAGCAATCATTTGTTTGTATGCTTCTTTATTTTCTCTCACAGCTTCTTTCACTGGTTTAGTCCACCATGCATCTAGTTTTAGGTTTCCCACCTCCACAGATCTACAGATATATTTCACGCACTCAAATAAAGCCACTTTTATTCTGTTCCAACTTCCAAGCACTTTCATTATCGTAATTTTTTTTTCAACATTACATTCATATTCTTGTCAAGTTCATTTTTAGCCCAGCAATCATTCATATCTCAAACTTTTATCCTAATTTTTTTTTCACTTTCACTCGCTTAATACTCTTCCACTGCTTACTCACAAAATTCTTAACTGATTCAACTATTGAGATCACTAGGGAGTGATCCATTCCACATTCGGCTTCACGCACATTCCTAATATTCTTTATTAAACTTCTACGTCTCTCATCATACTCACAACAATAAAACATCGTTCTCTAATCGCCCCTGTGCCATACATACAAGTAAAACTATAGTCTACTTGATGAAACAAATAGCCGAAACTATTGTTAATGCATTTTAGTGGGGATATTTCCTCATAGATATCATATTCTGAAAATTGAAAAATGACACCTGGACACGGGAATCGAACCCGGGACCTTCAGCTTAGTACGCCAATGCTCTTACCACTGAGCTATCCAGGATTCGTCCCGTGCCCATGGTCATTCTTCACTCATAGTTTAAGGCAGAGTCTAAGATGGACGTGCGGAAGTCGTCAGCTTATAAAGATGTGATTATCTAAGATCACAGCCATCAGACAACGCAGCCATTAGCGACTCGGTAGTTGGCATTTTGCAGCCATTCGACAATTATATGTATAATTGTACAGGGTTTGCATATATTGATGAAACAAATAGCCGAAACTATTGTTAATGCATTTTAGTGGGGATATTTCCTCATAGATATCATATTCTGAAAATTGAAAAATGACACCTGGACACGGGAATCGAACCCGGGACCTTCAGCTTAGTACNGACACGGGAATCGAACCCGTGACCTTCGGCTTAGTACGCCAATGCTCTTACCACTGAGCTATCCAGGATTCGTCCCGTGCCCATGACAAAACAATTAACTATAAACTATTCTTTTCTACAACAAGAGAGAGTGTAACGGTATGTACTTATATGCAATGTATGTGACAAACTAAGAAATGGGTCATATGTCATCAAAATCCAGGCCCTGGCAATGACTGTAATTTCAATTAGAATACGTAAGGAGCATGACATACTAATCACATAACTACTAGTAGATGGCTAATATCCTTGATGCTATATTAATTCAAATAAACATGACTGTTCCTCCATGCAACGTTTCACATGTTCGTCAATATGTTTCGGGCGTTCACAGAGGAAATCCGCTTGTACTTTGGCGAGGCTGTGGCGCTGTACTTCACGTTCCTCGGTTTCTACACGACGGCCCTTCTCGTTCCCATGGTATTAGGAATACTGCAGATGCTCCTCTCCTCGGAGACGCTTGCCTTCTTCTGCGTCTTCAACGTCCTATGGGTCACTCTTTTCCTAGAGGTAGGTCCGCCCATCGCCAAGTCTACTCATTCAGCCCAGGGACCTTTACACCATAGGCCAGTCGGGACAGTAACAAACATTTCATCCACGTTAGTAAGCACGTGGTGTAAATGTCAATTCTGTTTAGTGTGACTTTCCCATAGCAGGAAGGTTGTTGTTCGAATCCCGGTTGGTCGTATTCAGGGTGTTTTTCCCCCCAAATAGATATCTCACACTACCTCCACGGAAAACTGGTATATTTACTTGACATTCTACCTTACTCATCCTTACTTCATCAGTGTAAATAACACATAATTATGCATGCAGTCCGAACGAGTATGAAACGGGTTGAGGCAACTAATTATGTAATTGCTTACAAAGACGTGTACATAGATAATTATGCTAAGCCCGAACCAGTTAGCGCTACGATATGAACAAAATGTATGATTCAAGTACAGTTTAGAAAACTTTGTCAAACATAAATAGTGGCCTACGTTATTTTTACTACATTTATTTTTGTGTGTTTCATGTATTTATACCCGTTCAGGTTAGTTGCCTCATTAATAATAATAATAATAATTAGCACCGCGTCTTACTACCCGTTCGGGTTATACGCTTTAAGCACTAATTACGTTAATGGAATAGGAATTGGGAAGGGTGAATTAGAGGATGTGAACCCGCATTTGCGTGGAGGGAGAGTGGAAAACCATTTAGGAACACCTCCCCTCCAGTTCACCCGACCGAGATTCGAACCTCGATCTTCCCGTCCTCAGCAGTTAAGCTCAACACGACCAGCGCGTTAGCCAACTACGCGACTGAGGCGGGTGCCTCATTAATGCGGTAAGTATAAGAAAGGTAATATTTAGATTAAATATAACTTCGTTTGCTTGTAAGTAAAGGGGAAAACCACTTGAAAGAAAATACACCCAGGGTATACCCAATTGGAATTCTAACCTCGCCATCCTTGTCACTAATGGAAAACCAGACTAGATGGAACTGACGTTTAGTCCGCATGCTCACCAATGCTGATATAACTTCTTTTAGTTTTTTAACCTCTGAGAAGTTGAAATGATAGAGTTTTTAAAACATAGCCAACATAGGATAAACATGAGAAGATAGTGTTTTATTATTATTATTATTATTATTATTAGCACCGCGTCTTACTACCCGTTCGGGTTATACGCACTTACGCTAATGTGTAATGGTAGGGTGATTGTGAGATGAAATGAAGGACCTACAGTTTAACGTGGAATCCGAACCACGGTGGAGACCTGGCATTCCCCACATTTACAAGGTGTCTTGTCAGAGGTGAAGGAGGGGTTTGGTAATCAGATAAATCTGTGCCGGGACCGAGGATTGAACCCCGGCCGGATAGTGTTTTGTTATTACATATTGGTCTTTTTTTTTAAATTTTGATAGCCTGAAATCATGATAAAAATCTTACAGAATTTTATTTTTTTTAACTTAGAGCAACTAACATTGAAATTATATCACTATATTAATCTGATTTATAATAGCTGTCAAAAGGGAAAGCTATAAAAACAGATGGATTGTTAGCTATAACGTACATGATAGTATACATGTTAACTTTTATGAGAGCTTTCTACCAAATGCCTAATGAGAGAAGAGATGATCAATGCCATAAAGTCATTTTAACCTGACGCTCTTCTGACAATAGACATGTGTACTGCCATTAACTTCTTCTTATCATATTCTGCCAGTGAATATGCGAACTTCCTGCCATGAGCTCCTTCTTATAGGAAGTCCTTCCAACAATAGAAATGTGACCTATCATAAAGTACTTCGTTCTAAAAGCCCTTTCGACAGTAGATAAGTGAGCTCTCAAGGTCCTTCTTACAAGAAACCCTTCTGACAATAAAGATGTGGCCTCTAGTAAGATTCTTTTTACTAAAAGCTCTTCCGAAGGTAGGAATGTGAACTGTCAAGGTTCTTCTTACAAGAAACTCTTCTGACAGTAAAAATGTGGCCTCTAGTAAGGTTCTTCTTACCAGAAGCCCTTCCGACCGTAAAGATGTGAACTGTCATAAGGTCGTTCTTACAAGAAGCCATTCCTACAGTAAATAAGCCATTCCTACAGTAAATATGTAAACTATCATAAGGTCCTGCTTACCAGAAGCCCTTCCGACCGTAAAGATGTGAACTGTCTTAAGGTCGTTCTTACAAGAAGCCATTCCTACAGTAAATATGTAAACTATCATAAGGTCCTGCTTACCAGAAGCCATTCTGACAGTAAATATGTAAACTCTCATAAGGTCCTTCTTACCAGAAGCCCTTCCGACCGTAAAGATGTGAACTGTCATAAGGTCGTTCTTACAAGAAGCCATTCCTACAGTAAATATGTAAACTATCATAAGGTCCTGCTTACCAGAAGCCCTTCCGACCGTAAAGATGTGAACTGTCATAAGGTCGTTCTTACAAGAAGCCATTCCTACAGTAAATATGTAAACTATCATAAGGTTCTGCTTACCAGAAGCCATTCTGACAGTAAATATGTAAACTATCATAAGGTCCTTCTTACCAGAAGCCCTGCCGACCGTAAAGATGTTAACTGTCATAAGGTCGTTCTTACAAGAAGCCATTCCTACAGTAAATATGTAAACTCTCATAAGGTCCTGCTTACCAGAAGCCATTCTGACAGTAAATATGTAAACTCTCATAAGGTCCTGCTTACCAGAACCCATTCTGACAGTAAATATGTAAACTATCATAAGGTTCTGCTTACCAGAACCCATTCTGACAGTAAATATGTAAACTCTCATAAGGTACTGCTTACCAGAAGCCATTCTGACAGTAAATATGTAAACTATCATAAGGTCCTGCTTACCAGAAGCCATTCTGACAGTAAATAAGTAAACTATCATAAGGTCCTGCTTACCAGAAGCCATTCTGACAGTAGAGCTGTAGACTGCCATAAAGTCCTTCCTACTATAAGTCCTTCACATGGTCACTGTTTATCTTTCCGGCACAGGCGTGGAAGAGGAAGTGTAGTGAGCTGGCGTTCACATGGGGCACTATAGGGATGACCGGATTGGACGAGCCCCGCCCCAACTATCACGGCACTATGGCCATAGACACCATCACAGGTCGCTACCAGCCCCAGTTTCCGAAATGGAAGACCTACCTTAGAGTAAGTGTGATTAGTATTTCTTCAGACAGAGTGATTGGATAGGAATACTCACATTTCGTGAACTCAGCTAAGGAATAAACGATGACAGAAAATTAAAACAAGGCATACAATTGTGTGTGTGTGTGTGTTAGTGCGTGTGAATGTGTAATAATATGTTGGTGAGTGATTGTGTGAGTTAATGTGTAATAATATGAATGTTTGGTTGTGTTTTAGTTAGTGTGTGTGTTTTAGTCAATGGGTTTGTTTTAGTTAGTGGGTGTGTTTTAGTGAGTGAGTGTGCATTAATTAGTGAATGGGTATGTTTTAATGAGTGGTAGTATTTCAATGAGTTGGTATTGCATAGTAAAGGTTGAGTATATTTGGGAACGTGTTTGATCATATGAGTGAGTGTATGTTTGTGTATATGTAATTTATATGTGTGTTATTTTACAATATCAATAGCCTGATATCAGATTTAAACTAGCTTAACATGGTCTTGACAAAAGAAACACATACTTAAAAACAATTGAGACAAGTCATATTTGTAATGCTGATGATGAATGAATATATAACTTTTTCCTTTACTTTTTCTATATTTTTGGATGTTAGTAAGGTCCAAAATCGTATTAAAACCAGCTAAGTTTTGACCATCTTAGTTCATCACTATGCACTGATATAATCTTTTGTTTGAATATAACTCGCGTTAAATATATCAGGAACTCCATTTATATATACTGTCATAAGTAATATATCCCGTGCTGGCCATCAGGAAATAAGAGAACAAGATGGAAAGGATTCATAATATATTTTTATCTGTACTTTTAACATCTCCAAAGTCATCCATCTACATTATTGTGGAAAAGGCACTATAGTACTATTGGTATGAGTCACGCGTATAAAATCATCCCCTCAGCTCACCCGTCCAGGCTATCTTGAGATTGATGCCCTAGACCACGTGGTCACTATTACAGGTTATTTTTTAAACAAATGCCATAACATTCACTTGAAAAGAGATTGGGGAAACTTAGGACCGTGGTACTCCTAGGTCAGATTCTGCCAGTAACTGCAATGTACACTTTTCCTTGGCATGTGTATGCGGTTTCGTTCCCCATCGTGGTCACTATTACAGGTTATTTCTTAAACAAATGCCATAACATTCACTTGAAAAGAGATTGGGGAAACTTAGGACCGTGGTACTCCTAGGTCAGATTCTGCCAGTAACTGCAATGTACACCTTTCCTTGGCAGATGTATGCGGTTTCGTTCCCCATCGTGTTCCTGTGCATGCTTGGGGCGTTCTTCGTGATGCTGTTGTCGTTCTGGACGGAGGAGTACCTCATGGCCAGGAGGGAGAGAGGGGTGAGGATGGGCAGACTCCTGGTGACACTGCCCAGCATCGTGTACACCGCTCTGGTCTACGTCATGAACACCTACTACCGTCGTCTCGCAACACACCTCACCGAGTGGGGTAGATTCAACTTCCGTATCCTGTATGTCTAGTCACCTTAGCTAAGTAGGTAGTAAAGTTAAGACCCACTTCGGTGGCCACATGGTCTAAGGTGCTACTCTCGCAATGGACTAAACCGCTGAAGATGAGATCGAGGTTTGATCCCGGTCGGATGTACTGAGGGTGGATTTTCCTAAATGGTTTTTCACTTTCCCTCCATAAAAATGTGGATACACTTCCTTCTATTTCAACCTTATGAATCCCTAGCATATTAGTGTAATTAGTACCTAGGTGTATAATCCAAATAGGTAGTAAGAAGTGGTGAAAAAATAGTAAAGATAAGGTGGGATTGAAGGATACATGATTTTAGATCGAAATTTTTTAAGTTCTACCAACAAAATCATATTTTTTTTATCAAAATAAATAAAATATTACTTAAATAGATACATTTATTTTAACCATATACACATAATAATATGTTCTAGAATATATTTCACGAGTGTAATACCATTTGATAAGAATCCTTTTAAATAAAAAAGTATAAGTTATAGGTAAATTATATGATGCGCTTGACAAAATTTATTCCAGGACTGTCGAAATTACTACTTGTATAAAATAAGCTAAATGTATATCTTGCAATGACTCAATCAGAAATTTACTTGGATGTGGCCATGCAATCAAGGCTGTAGTTAATGAAATTTCTGCGAGGAGAAGGGGGGATTAAACCCTCTCCCCTTAACTGTTTAATGCCAAGAATATTTGGGGATATTTTTTTTCATGCTAATACAGGTTATCGATTTTATTAATATAAGTGATTTCACATTTAAAGTAACGAAGCTATTATATTTGTATTTTCCTCACTATTTTGGAATTTGGGGACTTTAAAATGTGTTTAAACATGTATTTTTTAAATGTCAATTCGTAAGACTAGTCTTCAAAAGTAGAATTTACATTCCACACATCTTTATTGTCTTAAATTTTAGCTATACCTAATATAATCTAAGTTCTTATTGAATTTATTTGTTGTCTTAGCGGAGGCTAATACCCCAACCAACCCCTTTTGAATACGCCACTGATCTTTTGGAGCAAATTTTTTTTATTTTCCCAACAATAAACTTTTTATTATAAAAACTGCAAAAATGCAGAACCTAGCTCTCGTCGATTTTCACCCAATCTTAAGGTGTCCCGGTCTGATTCCCAATATGCCTTGTGGGGGTGGGTGGGATAGGCATTGGTGAAATTAGAGCTTTCCTTTTCTCAGCTATGAAATGAGCATCGAATGCTATATCTGTTTTAACAGTTTAGCTATTACGACGCCCTAGGGTTCCAGGTTTGATCTTCAGCATAGCCGCCAAATGGGATTATCCTTTAACAGTGATGGATTACCAGCCATGGGCTGGGTGTTGTCTCTGTTTTAAATTAAAGTCAGTTTATTAGTCGAGTTCTGATATAATCAATTGGTTCAGAAATTACGTGTTAAGTTCCCTTAGTAATCAAATTATATATTTTTAAAGATGCTAAATGAACTTACATACAGTCCAATTATATAGGAAGGAATAAAGATTAATAAAACAATGGTCATATATTATATATATTTATTTATATATAAAGTCATGTGACCAAATATAACCCTATACCTATGAAATAGTATTAATTGTATAGTAAAATGTTAATGTTGAAAGCAAAACCATCAAATTCCTACTATAGTTATTTTTTTTAAGTGTAATGTGTTTCATTGCCCACATGAGTTTTTTTTAACACTTACACTAAATTTAACAACTTGATTAGAAAGTTGAAGGTGACCTGGAGGTCCAGGGGTTTGGCAATCAGATACATCTTTGCTGGGGGTCCAGGGTTTAATCCTCGACCCCAGCAAAGATGTATCTGATCGCCAAACCCTTCCTTCACCTCTGACAAGACGTGTATTAATCACAGCTTGTGATGTGTGGGATGCTAGGCCTCCACTGTGGTTTGGATTCCACGTTAAACTGTAGGTTCTCCCTTTCATCTCACAAGCACCCTACCATTACACATTAGCATAATTGCGTGTAACCTGAATGGGTAGTAAGATGCGGTCTTAATAATAATAATAATAATAGAAAGTTGAATATTAATAATTGCGCTATCATTTGATTGGAGAGGAGATGGAAAAATAGGGTAAAGATTAAAACATGTATTTCTCTTTACTACACCCGAACAAACTCAAACCAAACTTTGACCTTGATAGTCAATGTTTATCACATTTTCGCTGAGCTAACCCAGCCCCCAGGTCTTCTTACGTGGATATTGATGATCTCAGGACAATATCAAGCCCTTCTTCTTTGAAATTCTAGTTTGAACCCAGATGTAGTCAAAAATGTAGTTTCTGCCTGGTAGGAAAGCAGATGGGGTCATGAGTGCAGTACAAGACATTAATTGCCCCACTTACCCGCCTCGGTGGCGTAGTTGGCTAACGCGCTAGTCGTGTTGAGCTCTACTGCTGAGGACGGGGAGATCGAGGTTCGAATCTCAGTCGGGTGAACTGGGGGTGGTTTTTCCTAAATGGTTTTCCACTCTTCCTCCACGCAAATGCGGGTTCACTTCCTCTAATTCAACCTTCCCAATTCCTAATCCTATAGCGTAATTAGTACTTAAAGCGTATAACCCAAACGGGTAGTAAGACGCGGTTCTAAATAATAATAATAATTGCCCCACTTGAATGAGTTAGTTAATAAAAAATAAATATTAAACTTTAGTAGATACTTTAATTTTTTATGTTATAATGTCCAGTAAAATAGATAAAATAATTAAGGACTAATAAAAAATATCAAATTCAAGATCTAAATAAATTCAAATTCTGATCATTTTTTCCCCTCTGTATTTGAATTATAATTCGGTGCTAGTAGGTAAAATGAAGGTTTTGATTCCTAAAATAGTGGATTATATCATATTTTAAAAATAACCCGTATTATATTTAAAGTTAGTTTGTATATAATGCTAACAATCTTTTAAGCATATAAATTAAATGCTGGAAATATATAAACTAGATATGAAAATACTGCCTCATGTTATGCAGTGGTGTGTAGTGGCATGTTCCCAGGGCAGGAGAAACTTGTCAAAATTTTGCCTTTGAAATGTTATAGTTCAGTAGAAAAATCATTGACCAGCTATCAACGCAAATCCTTTCTCAAGTGAGGTGTGTAGAGCAGAGCCCATGTGTGACTGGTAAAAAAAGAACCTAGATGGGAAGGAACATATCCTATATACAGTTTTAACAAACTCTGCTCCTCGTGGGGGAACACCCTTATACGCCACTAATCCACATGGAATACATCCAAACTTGTTTATATCTTTTGCAGAAAATCACAGGACACAGTCTCAGTTTGACCGTCACCGTGTTACGAAACTGGTCCTTTTCGAGTTCGTTAACAACTTCATGTCTTTGTTCTACATCGCCTTTTACATCCGTGATATGGACATGCTGAGAAGTGTGAGTATCCAAATATGTTAATGTGCTTGGCTTAGCTATAAATTTATTAAACGTATGAAAATAATTATTTAAAAAAAAATAAACCTTAGGCAGGTGGGCCTCGGTGATCTTGGAGTAAAGTGTTCCGATGTTCACGGGTTCAAACCATGCCAATAAAGATGGACTTTTAATTATGGATGATTATATGTAGCCCAACTTCCTTCAGAGGATAAGTAGAGCTGTTGGTTCCCATGTTGATTGTAGAATGTAAAAGAACCATAGAAGGTATTTGAAAATACCTTTCCAGCAAAATCTATGGGGTCTTTCCCGCTAACTCATAGAAAGCCAGAGCGGAAAGCAACGGGAAACTACGACACATTCAGGACTTCCCTAGGACATGTGCTTTCTCCCAGATGGTGTGGGCAGCACTAACTTGCTGAAGGGCTGAGTGTATGCCCAGCTTCGGTTGGAGGGGAAGCACATCAGGACCAGCCCTTGGGTTGAATATTCATGATTGTATAATTATATTTAAGTAGCGTATTTTTTCAGAATCTTCACATTCAGGCTTTACAGTGATGGTCAACTTCTCCGCATCATTTCCTTCTAAGTCCCTACCATTTTAGACCAGTGATATATAATAGGTGTTGGGCCTGGACTTATCCAACCTCAAATTACTAACAGAAACTTGATCCATTGAAACTCTACTATAGTTGTATAATATGGCTTTAAGTACATCCATAATGTCAAGTGCATAAACATACATACCTAAGCAAGCCATTTCCTTACAGGGTGGACAAAATAACGGTGTATATGGCTCAATAAACAACAACTCTGTACCTAATTCATCCTCACTATATTTCTATACACTTCCCCATCCTTGAATACTACCTTCGGCTCAACAATATCCATACACCGAGTAATACATGCTCATTTATCTTAAAACTCTTAATGATTCTCTTTTTCACAAATTCATTCACAACATTTATCCATGTATTCCATGACCTACTCCTTTCTTTTGATCCACACTCTCTTCCATCATATATTTACTTTGTCACTTGATCCACACTCATCCTCTCATTCTGCCTAAGCCAACGTAAGATGCCTATTTCACATTGACCTTTTGTATTCCCTTTCAAACCGCAGTCCTTCAGCACCCATTCATTACTGACTGTGTTTTCTACATACATTTTTGATATAAATCTCATTCCAACTACAATCATCTTGCTCTTATGTTTCATTTTACCAGCCCACTCTTAACATTTATACAAGAGTGTTGGCATAACACACTATTATATATGATCATCTTTGCCTCCTTTGATATTACTTCTTTGCAATAGTGCACATAAATCCAACGACTGTCCAAGATGAATTCCTCCGTCTGTCAATTTCCCCATTAATGTCTCTATTTTTACTAAATATTCTGCCCAGATACACGAAATCATTCACTTGTTCTTACAGTTTTCCACTTATACTAAGCTGACAATAATTACTGGATCTGCCCTTATTAAAAAAATTCTCACCTTAATTTTGGATACAAAGGTTCGTTCTGTTTGTCACCACATTCAAACGATTTAATGTGTTATACAAGTCACTTTCATTCTCAGCCATTAGTATGTCATCATCTGCGTATAACAGCACTCTCACATTCACATTGTCCATTTATACACTAACCACTTCCTCACAAGCATCCATCTTACACTTATCCATTAATACATCAAATATGATTGGTAAACTTTGTTAATCAACTTCCAGCAACTGGCTGTGATGTTGATCATCCTGCAAGCCATTAACAACTTCCAGGAAGCCATGCTCCCACTTCTTATCAAACAATACGGCAAGAGGGTGAGTTCAAAGGGGTAGCTAAATGAGTGGAGAGGGTGGATTTATTTACAAGTTTCTAGCTCGAGTTCACATAACATCATTATTCTCTTAGTGAGGTAATTAATTATAACACATGCAATTGACCCGTAAGAAAATATTAACAATTATTATTATTATTATTATTATTATTATTATTATTATTATTATTATTATTATTATTATTATTATTAGCACCGATCTTACTACCCGTTCGGGTTATACACACTTACGCTAATTTGTAATGGTAGGGTGATTGTGAGATGAAATGGAGGACTTACAGTTTAATGTGGAATCCGAACCACGGTGGAGGCCTGGCATTCCCCACATTCACAAGATGTCTTGTCAGAGGTGAAGGAAGGGTTTGATAATCAGATAAATCTGTGCCGGGACCGAGGATTGAACCCCAGCCGCCAGCACAGAAGTCCGACACCTTACCCCTAGACCACCAGGTCACCCAATTAGTATTAACTAGCTCTTTGAGAGGAATACAAATTAAAACATGAGTTTGTATAGGGATTATTTATAGAAAATGGTTTGTGTTAGATTTATTTTGTACCTTGTGATTAGGTTGTAAAACATTGAAACATATAGTGTACTAACTAGATTTTATTAAAATACACCAAATTGGATATATTATCTTGAAACAAAATACCACCATTGTTTTTCACCGCTTAAAATATGTTTTATCCTATTTTATTCATTTATTTGAGGTATTTAATGTGCAATTTCTATGAACAGACTGATTATATCGGTACACAACTTATAAACTAACTTAAATCTATTACTTTTGATAACAGTTCATCTGATGACAGTTATTACTTTAGATAGCAGTTCACCTGATGAAATTTATTACTTTAGATAGCAGTTATTACTTTTGATAATGGTTCACCTAATGACAGTTATTACTTTAGATAGCAGTCCACCTGATGACAGTTATTACTTTTGATAACAGCTCACCTGATGACTGTTATCACTTTTTAAAATGGTACACCCAATGATATGTGTAAACATGTGTGTAATACAGTTACTTCGCCTATTGGAGCTGGACTCGTTCTTCGGTCTGCTCTCAGAGGACCCTACCGGCGGTAAAGGGGGCAAGGAGCATGGATACGTCGAGGGTGGTGAGCCGGGAAATACCACTGGAGGTGGCGTGCTCCCTCACATTCTACCCCTCAGCAGAGACGACCCCCGCATCGCTCAGGCCACAGAGGAGGGGGAGATGGAGAACTATGAGGTACTAATACGTCTTGTTTTATACCTTATGTTTAAGTATCAAGACAGTCAGAAATTTTTACAAGTCAACGACCGACGGTCACCGGCAGACCCCTTTTATATTGGTTATTATATTAGGATTCAGGTAAGAAGAAGAACCATTTTAACAAAAAACTTTGTTTTTTGCTGTTAACACTTATGACATTCTACTTTATTATTATTATAATTTAATAGGTATTAATACTCTATACCAAATGTGACAGCTGCATCTTATATGACCTGACATGTGAATACATTAAAACTGTTATAATAACTATTGTAACTGTGAAAAAAAATCTCCTTAGGCTGTAGTGTAACTAACCTAAGAGGGAGGAATAAGATAGTTTGATTTTGCATGGCAGCTGGTCTGGAGGGAGGCTTGTAAATCACTTTCGGTGAGGAGAAAACCGTCCATAGTAAAACCGTTTGAAATCAAACCATTTAAACTTGGAAAATATGTCAAATCAAAACTTTAAATGGCATTGGTCAAATTACATTTAAAAGCTATTCCATACAAAATAACATAAATGTTACAACCTATCAAGTGAAAATATTTTAAATTAATAATTGGTCATTTATACGTTATTGGTTATAGGACGTCTTTAGAGCTAATTTGATCTGAAGTCAATGAATGTGTATTATGTATATACAGTCGAACTTGGTTATAACGGGTTATTCTGTCAACTTGGGTGTAGCGTCATTTTTTTCAGCAGTCCGGTCAAACTTTAATCTATTAACGTTATAAAAACATCTGTTTTAGCGTCTCTACCAGTATGGTGTAGCGTCAAAAACTTCTAGGATATTTTGATTTAAATTTTATTTAAATTTAGTTATATGTAAAAAAAATCCAAATCTACTTATCTCTATTTTATAGCAAGCTGGGAGTGTACTGGGCATATAATGCTTTGGTCTAATAATAAACTGAATGGTAAAACAATGCCAGGAAGAGGGTTGCAGGAATTGTAGGGGCTTCAAGGTAAAAATGAAGAGAGGAACTAACCCTCCTTCATTGTCACTGAGCTGGCTGGAACTGTCTCGTGTGCCCGGCTAAGCTCAAAGCCAAGGCGTATTTTTATCGTGGTTTCTAAGTTCGTTAGTTTTGGTCATCATTGTGTAGTCATTTGGTAGTCAATATATGTAGGCCTACATATTTTATAATCATGGCAAGTTGTAGTACAAAAAGAAAAGTTTGGTCTATTCAAGAAAAAGTATGTGTCATTAGAGCATGTGAAAGGGGACTGAAAAAATCTGATATGTGCCGTGAGTTTAGATTATTGAATTCTACTGTACGCACACTTTTAAAAGTGTTTGGTTGGTACCTCTTTTATAACGTCAAAATTTGTTTGGCCCCTTTGATTACGCTACAATCAAGTTCAACTGTATCTACATATGGGCATCTACACCCAGATTAACTCAGATTAAGTTTTACACTATGGTGTAGCACATAATATAGGTCTATAGTGTCATCTATCAAAGAATGACTGCTTCCTTTCAAGATAAACTGAGTGTACAGGGTAATATGTTTAGTCCATCAGCCTCTTCTTTCCCTTCTCTCTTAATTTAGAACTTCATCATCTTGTTTCTAGTGGAGGCTTTGGTTGTCTCCACAAAGTAGTTTTCCATCTATGAGAGATTTTCTGACTTTAATATAGTCAGTTTAGTCCTCATTTCAGTGTAGAACCGATCATTATTATTTAGCTGACATAGCCTTATTTTGCAATACTTGTCTTAGCGTGTCATTCAATTTTACTTTCTCATATAGAGAAAGTATTTTAATAGTGAAAATTCTGAATTAGAGCTTTGTGTTTTATGTACATCCGAGCTCAATGAAAGTGGATGCTCAAATTGTGTTTCTCCTTACGTATATCAGTACCTGGGTCTACATCCAAAACTATTTGATGGATTTTGCTAAAACTTTATTAATGGCTGATTTGTGAACATTTCAAAATGTTTAGAAAATAGCTCTTATTTAAAATTAATATCTAGATAGTTTTTGATAAGACAAATAACCTTTTATTCTTGATTTTCGAGTTAAATAACAGTTATTGGTAGTTTATTGATTTTTTGAAAATTTAAAGTTTTTGGAAATCACTTTAGCTTTTCTGTTTGAATTGGAGTATCTGGGGAGTGATTTACATCATAAAAAATAATGCATTTTTAAAAAAATCTTTGTTAGAAATTGTTACTGATATTTAATTTTGAAAATCTGTGAATTTTTATGTCAAAAATGTATAGTTGAATAGTTTTTTTATATGGTTGTCAAAATAGTATTTGTTTTTCTGATGAAAACTTAATGGGGGAATTACTGATAATAGATTTTTGAAAATTTTGTCACAAGTTATAGTAGATTCGAACTTACATGAAAATTGTGTACAATTGTATCATACCATTTATTTGTTTTAAGATTTGTGTTTATGACGCTAATGATTACTTTTGTGTAGACACACTTTTTTACAAAATGTTAATAATTGTCAGTTATGTGCCATAAGTTTAACACACTCACATATATCTATATCTAAAACTGCTCTCAGGGTACGTATGACGACTACCTGGAGATGTTCATCCAGTTTGGCTACGTGTTCCTGTTCTCATCTGTGTTCCCAATAGCCGCGTTCTGGGCCGTCTTCAACAACATCCTGGAGGTGCGGGCGGACGCCTTCAAGCTGTGCCGAGTCTTCCAGAGGCCTTCAGCTAGGAGAGTCAAGGACACAGGCGCCTGGCAGGTCTAGAAACTATGTCAACTAACTCTTCCTCACACCACATTGAGGGCTTAGTATAACTTACAAGAAAACTAATAGTGGTGGTTTTGGTGGTGGGGGTGGTGGTGGTGGTCGTTCTTACTACCCGTTCGGGTTGTACGCATTTACACTAATGTGTAATGTTTGGGTGATTTTGAGATGAAATTGAGGACCTACAATTTAACGTGGGATCTGAACCACGGTGGAATCCTGGCATTCCACAAATGTACAAGTTGTGATTGATACACATACTGTCAGAGGTGGTCAATGGTTTTGCAATCAGATAAAGCTGTGCCGGGACCGAGGATTAAGCCCGGGACCCCCAGCACCGATGTCCGACACCTTACCCCTTGACTGCCAGCACACCCTAAATTTAAATAAACTAGTGTTTTTTTTCAAACTTAGTGAAAATTACCCTCAAGGTGTATTCTAACTCTTAACACACGTCTCTAAAAAATGATGTAATAATGAAGATTTCACACTCTTCCAAGTCAAAAGTGTCTTAATAGTAGGTGTCCCTTAAAATAATAACTTTGTAACATAAATAAAGGCAAACCTTATTTAAGGTTTGAGCCATATGGCATAAAATTAAAAGCTTTTAGTCCAACTCTAAATGTTCTATAATTGATAGATTTGTTTATTCTTTCCTAAGTGCCTTTAAGAGCAGCCTAGTAATCTTGTGATCATCAGTGGCGTATTATCTGGGAATGCTAGTCCTGTGCTGCATACCCTTAATGATATGGACTAGTTTTTTTGTTTAATTCAATGCTGTCTTTGTGAACTGTGTAAACACTAAAGTTTAGATTGTTAATAAATATACGTGTTATGAATTATTAATTTTAAAACTAATATTGGTTCATATTCCAAGAATAATGTGTTTTAAGTAATTCTTCTTCCAGAAGGTTCTACTTAGACCGATAGGAAACCCAGGGCTTGCTACTTGAAAAACGCAAGGCAAGCTAGGGAGGCTCTAAAGACCTTCCCTAAGGTCTAGGGGGTTGCAACACCTTCCTTTCCGCTCGCCCACAAGTCAGTGGCCAATGAGCTCACTTTTTACACCCCGGTCATGCTGTTCATGTGATTGTGCCATTTATTGAAAAAAGATTCAAGATCACAGTGTTTATTTACTAAGCTAATTTAGTGTAGTTTAAGTATAATCACATAAAATATATATAAAATTAATTGTAAAATAATAGTTAGTATAAATAACAAGGTTTAAATTATACACTGATTAAATACATTGATTTATGTTTAGGTATGCTAGTCACATGTATTATCATGTAGTTGGCAAAAAATTTAACTATTCTTTCAAATTTAGGTATTTCAGCACGGTTAGAGTGAGGAAAAGGGGAGGGGGGTAGAGGGTGATGAGGCTACTTTAACCGTAGTTGACGGTAATTCTTGTTTTTCTTTAGTAGAAAGGATCGTGGATCTTTAATAGTGTTCTTTTAGTTTTTGTTTTACATTAATGACTTATTAGTCATTGTGATTTTATATAATTATACATCAAAGAATCCCAAAAGTCAGGAGTGTGATTTCACCATTTCAAGATTATTTAGAAGGAAAAGGTAAAATAAAATATATTTTCACATAATTTGCTTAATCATTGGCGCACCCAGCCATTTATTTTGGAGGGAGGCATTCAATCAAGGCTGTAGCAAGAATTACATTTTGTTGGTGAGAGCGGATTTTTTGTTTCACAGCCTCCTAAGCCCTGTAGGCCGAGAATATTTATAAATATTAAATGATTTTATAAATTATTTGTAGTATTTTTTATAGTAACTAAAATATTTAAATAATGTAAATGGAATCGAAGCTATTATTTATAGGTTTTTTCAATTGTTAATTTTGTGTGTAACGGAAAGCCTTTTGAATATTAGGCTTAAGTCTGAATCCTGGCCTTAAAATGTAGCATACACATTTGACACATCTTCAATGCTAATTAAGCGTATAGCCCGAACGAGTAGTAAAACGCGGTACTAAATATTATTATATTCATTGCTAAATATTTTAGTTATACTTAATATTATTTAAATTTCTATTAACAATATTTGTGGTATTGGGGGAAGAAGGGAAGGGTCAAATACCTTGTTTTCCTCTCTCCCCCTTGGGTGCAACACTGCTTACAGCGCGTGTAAATATCTTAGCAATAAACCAATGACGTAGCGATAGAGTATTAATAGTCCGAGATAATCTCTCCTATGTTATTCTGAGTTGCATCTAAATAGCTTCTGGAGCATAAATTCTCAAGTTAGGAGACTCATTTTTTTCCTATCAACATTGTATGAGATAATTTAGGCTTTAAGAAATGGTTTTAATTGCAACGTGAGTTGGACAATCCGCCTGATTCCTTTTCCCCAAGATCTGATGGATGCTTGATCAATGTATCACTTCATTTTACTCTTATTGTGATTGTTTGCTTTGAGTATTGTGAACTGTGTGCTTATAATTACACTAGGCTAATTGAATAGGATCTATCTCTCTTATGCATTCAGAAATGTGCCTAGTGGTTTAGTGGTCATAGATTCTGGCTACGGACCCAGAGGTTCCGGGTTTGATTCCCGATGCGTCCAGATTATCTGAGAAGCTGTGGGTCTGGAACGGCCAGATTTAGCCTAGGGTGGATAAATAAGGGGCTACTCGAATAAAGTAGTAGTGGCTCCGGTATAGAAAGCCGAGCTTAATGGCTGGAGTCATCATTGTGCTGACCACATGATACCCTCTATCCGTAAGAGTTAGCACTAATTCGCCAAACAGTTTGGTAGCCACTCAGTAGGTATAGCCTGAATGTGGGCTGACACCATGGAGTTACTTTTATTACATTTTGAGTGGGTGGTAATCATCGCTATGGATGAATAAAAGAGATAATATGTGAGTGGGGTGAGGGGGGCTCAAAATTTCCTAAGATAGCATACAGTTAAAGTGAAATAATAAATGTTCGAGAACCATTGTTCTACATGGACACATCTTCAAATATATCCCCTGGAATAATTCCTTGACGTTCTTGGACAATGGTGATTGACGGTCCTTGGGCCCCAAATATCCGTTTCAACTTTTAGAGTACAGCATATCAATTTTTCTCAGAATACACCACTGGTGATCATCCAGGTTTAACATGGTCATGAAACTTGACTCACTTGCCAAGGAGTGGAGTGGAAGGAAACACAATTTAATGTATGTATTGTTTTGCAATTTTTAAAACAAAAAACTTTTTTGTCCAAAATAAATACAATATTGTTAAACTAGATTTGTTTGTTTAGAAGTTCTACATAAAATAATCTGGACAGTTCTTGAATATGTTTATTGGTCATCACAGAATTTGAATATTTAAAAAGCTTTTGTTCAAATAACACTATGCTCATGTCAGATATTTAAACAATGTTGTGTATAAAATTAAACTAAACATATCTAACAAAGAAATTTTTTTTATTTAAATTTACCAAAAAATAGGTTTTTTGTCATAAAAACTGCAAAGTTATGGACTTTAACTCTTGTTCCCTTCCACTCTAACTTAGAGTATTTACTTTGTTCTTGTTTACTAGAGGGCGTTCGAAGCGCTGGGTGCGCTGTCCATTGTGACCAACTGCGGTCTGCTGTGTATGTCCCCTCAGCTGAGAGGGCTAGCACCTGATCTGTCCAACGTAGAGTGGGTACTACTAGTGGTGTGCCTCGAGCACGTGTTACTCGCCGTCAGACACGTGCTGCACGAGGCCATCCCCGACGTTCCCGGATGGGTGAGACTCGCCCTCGCCAAGATCGACTACCAGTCCAAACAAGCGCTCAAGCACGAGGTACCCTTTGTTTACTCTGAAAGCTTACAAGCCTACTTTGCATGGTTCCACTATGGGAAAGGCAATAATATTGTCCCACAGAATAGTCCACTAAGATGCAGTTCAATTTTCATAAGAAGGGCATTTTAAAATATAATTATTTTTATCAACAGATCCAGATTTTATCACAGCCCCAATTTGCACCGTTTCAAAATTCCTCTTCTGTTATGTTTCATGCAGACATTGCATCGTTGATATAATCTCATTAACCTTTTCTTGGTCGTCCTTTCAATATTTCTTTTTCCTCCAGCAGTGTCCATTCCAGTATTTTTCAAGGCCATATATGTTATGATCTTCTTTTTGTGTGTCCAAACCATGTGCGTTGTCTCTTCTCTGCGTGGTACAAACTTTTCTTCTCCATGCCCATCATTTACCTTATGTCTTTGTTTCTAATTATTTCTAATTTTAATCTAATACAGCTTCTTCTTATGTAGTCCATTTCTGTGGCCAATAATCTTTTTTCTATTTTCCTGACTCACATACCACAATTTTAATGCCTTTGTCAATACACAAACATATTTTGTGTCAGTAAACTTTGATAATATTTTGCTATAAAATTAGTGTTATTTCATAGGTATTGGTTAGAATATCAACCCTTTTTATGGCCACATGGTCTAAGGTGTCACTCTCGTAATAAATTATAAGGCTGATGTTGTGATCTTGGGATTATATCTGTGTTGGTTGTATTAAGGGTGGTTTTTCCTAAATACTTTCTCTCTCTCTCTACCCCACGGAAATGCTGATACACTTTCTTTAAATTCAACTTTCCTCATCCCTAACCAATTATCGTAACTAGTACATGGGCGTGTAACCCTAACGGGTAGTAAGACACAGTACTAAACAAAATACTTTTCTGGGTATCAGATGAGGCCCTTCATACGAAAATTTGACAAGACTGCTACCTTTCAAGATAACTGGAGTACACATTCAAAAGAGGGTCATTATGTTAGGCTAGGACTAAAGATGGAATATTTTTCACGTTTTTCATCTGAACAACTTTCCAGCTACGGTACATAAAAGCCCATCTCACTGCCGATTAAACAGGGAATTAGATAAAAGTCTACGATCGAACCAGAAAATGTATCAGAGTTGTTTATGCGTTCTTAGCTTGACAAGAGTGAAATTGGGTTCAATTTTATAGGTTTTTTTTTAATTATTTTATAAAATTTATCTTTCTATTTTGTTATATTTCATAAAATATGGTAACACTGTTTTATTTGTCTCAAACCCTCTGTCTTCTAAAGTAGAACGTTTAACATCACACTAAGATATACGTCTGTTTCGAGCTGTATTACCTTCCCAGGCTAGGTGTTATTCGTTGGATTGGATGGGCTCATAAGTTGCGGATTTAGGGAACACGGGAAAAAGTCCAGGTTTTTGCAGTTTTTATAGTAGATATTTTTTGGGTCAAAATAAGTAGAATATTTCTTCAGTACAAACATTGAGTTTAATTTTCTTCATGGCGATATCACAAGTGGTTGAATATCATGAGCATAGCGGCATTAGCTGACAAACTTTCTAAATGAAGAGAAAAAGTTGTCATTACATTCCAGGACACCCTGGACAGATATTCAACAACTGTGGATGTCACCTATATGAAGAAAATTTATCTCTATGGTTGTAGTGAAGAATATTTTTGAATTATTTGGACCAAAAAATTGTTTTGCTATAAAAACTGCAAAAACACTGGCCTTTTCTCGAGTTACCAACATCCCCACCTTAAGTGGAACAAATGCACTCGAGAAAGTTTAAATTTTAAAGTTAAATTTTCATTTAATTCATCCTAAGAATGTTTTTAAAAAATCAGTGATTGCATAGTCAAAGATGTTACCCTCTAATGTATGGGGTTTGAATCCCAAGCACATATATACTGTGGGTAGTTTGATCTAAATAGTTTATCACTCTTCTTCCATGCAAGTGTTGGTGTATTTTAATTGAATCCTTATTGCTTCCTAGCCAGAGCGGGTAGTAGGACGTGTAGCACAAAAAATTACTGTAATTACAATAAAACAATAACAACGATTTCAATTTTCTTCTTATACTCATATTGACTACAGCGTATGGTGGTTGAATGCAATAGTCTCACAATCGTTGGGGTTTCTATGTCTTATGGAGAAGAGATATGTCCATACTTTTTATAATAAAATCCCTTACGAATATATCCCCTTCTATTATAATTCAAGCATCTAAATATTTTGCTGGAAAACTTGCATCTATAACAAGGACCAGGGATTAACTCAATAATGAATAGTCATGCTTTCATTTTAACTTGAAAAAATCCGTTAGAACTCCATTGAAGAGATAATTTTGTTCTCCCACATGTAAGCATGATCATAATCATCCGCAGAGATGGGTGATTAGTCTAAGGCGTTAAATTCACAATGCCACTCTTTGTTTTCTTCTTCGTTTACAGGTAATACGGAGTTCAGAACCCCAGCAATGTGTAGCAAGGGTTTGTTTCTAAATTTTTACTCTAACTTAATTTTTCCCTGGGTTTTTTTCACACTATAGTGCAGGGGTGGGCAACATATTTTTCCAAAGTAGCCACGGGTGTGGCGAATGAGAAATGAACTTACCACACTATGTAAGAAATGATAAAACGGCTTTGCTCAATTGAATATTTAAAACAACACAAACTATTTGTACATGTTTATTCAAAACATATACACATTTTACCACTCAGCTACAACTTCAAATGAAAATGATGAAAACAGTTCAAATTGAAAATGTAATATAATTAAATGTAAAATTTGACAATCCTTCTGTCTAACAAGCTGCGGAAACATTGGAATAATATATGAACTCGGTGAATTTGTGGAATTCTTCCAATGGTATGCAGGAAATAAATATCAAGTTATAGCCAACACACGCTAAAAAGGAAAAGTTTGTTTTACTTCCTTGGCAGGCAAACACAACACTTACATGAAAATGTTGCCATTTGTAGTGATTGGTGGCAGGCTTGCCCACCCCGGTGCTAATTAATGCTTGTGTGTTTCCTGCTAGTTGCTTTAATTATCTCCACCCCTTTAATTGATCGGCAATAAAACGCGTGTTAAAAGTACTAATTATAAAAATAATGTCAAGTGTACCTACCCTATAAAAACTTTGTTCCCTTGTCACTAATGATGAGAGGGAGGAAAGGGGGGGGGGGGCAGCTTTAAATATCCTGATATGTTACAATGTTATCTTTAGTAAATTTTCCCAGCATCGTCTTGTCCATTAATTGTTTTTTCTTCGTCCTTATTATGTATCTTTCAAGTGTCCAAATAATTCTCCTTTATTTATTTTCTTGGTTTTAAGTTTTTAACTTTAATAATGGTTCTAATGATATATTTTGTCTTGGCATGTCTTTAAACAATAATATTGTCGAGTGTAAACTAAAGCATCATTCTTTGCCTACAATAAACATTTATACCCAAGTAATTAGATCATGTGTCAATTTTTTCTAGCAATGTTTCCACACACCTCTAAAACAAGGATGAACAGGAGAGTAAAGAGAATTTGTTGCTTCTATAAAAAAAAACAGGGAAAGCACGAATAATTTTACAAATAAATAGTTGGAAATTGGCTTAGAAGTGAACGATAAGAAGACTAAGTACATGATCACACAGAGAACACAGCTTGAGAAATAATATATAAAGTAGTCATTTCACCTGTGGTCATAGGAAGGAGGATTATGGGGTTAAAACCCTCTCCTCCCTCCCCCTTTCCCGAAATTTTTCAAAGTTTTTTAATATGAAGCTTAATGATGGCCTTATATCAAACTTCAAATAACTCTCAGAGGCATTCACTTTTTCAAAGGTTTGCCAATGAAGTGCTACCTCAATTAGCTTATAGAGGCATTTAATTTTCAAAACATTTCCAGTTGAATATCATTCTATATGGCTACTAGAGGCATCCAATTTTTTTAAAGAAATGCCCGTAGGGGTCCACTCCAAATAATTTCTATATGCATACATTTAAAAAAAAATCCAAACAAAGATCACACTAAATAGTTTATAAAGGCATCTAATTTTTCTAATAATCAGGTGGAATAATATGAAGCTTAATGATGGCCTTATATCAAACTTCAAATAGCTTTTAGAGGCATTTAAATTATTTTTCTAAAAGAAAAATCTGGTGAGAACTTCTTATGTTAGCTTTTAAAAATATCAAAATTTTCAACAATTTCCCTGAAGATTACTACTCCAAATAGCCTCTAAGAGTATCCAAATTCAAAACATTCAAAATAGATATTAAAATATTATGATTTTTAAAAATTCTCAAAATTATGACCACAACAAATAGCTTCTAGCTACTTCCAATTTTTTAACATTAACTGAGTGAGAGATGGGCAGAAGAAACTGCCTCAAAAACCTTTTTTTATCACTACTCCCTCCCCTCCCCTCTTATCTCGATAAAGTTTCACCACTATTATATAAAATAACGATTTTTTTTCCTTAGGGTTTAATATAATGTCTTAACATCATATCATAAACTTACCATTTTGAATCCCCCTCTCCACCCTCCAAATAAAATTCACCCAGGACCCATGGACTTTCTTATCTATTATTGGGAAACATGGTATTTTACCTTATGGGAAGATAATACTTTTCACCAGACAGTGTTAAGGTAGTCAAATATCACAGGCTATGCTGGGCAGGACATTAACGGCAAATGTTTGAAACTAGAAACATTTTTGGGATATTGACTGGCAAACATAATGGTAAGAAATCAGTGGGAAAACATATACGCAAATGGGAGGAGAAAATTAGAATTAATCTTGAAGGTATATGGTGTAGTGAGGTGAATATTATAGAACTGGTTCGGGCTAGGGATGGGTGGTGTACTTTTATAAGTGCGACAATGAACTTTCCAGCTCCTAATGCCATAGAATAAATACAAAAGTAAAAAATAAATAGTGGTACTATTTGTGAATCTGACACTCAGTGAAAGCTTTAAATAGTAGGTATTTGTATTTTAGAACACAGTTCTTATCCACTCTTTATAGCCCTAACATATTGGGTTTCATAAAGATTGAATATATTTCCCCATCAACCTCAAATTCGCCCGTTAAACACCAATTGTATGACTTCACACTAGTAAATATTACAAATTAAATGTTATACCTCTTTACGTCAACATAAGCGGTCTTCAAAATTATGAATTCCTTTAGGAGACCCCCAGAAAATACAGAGAGTTATGTACTAATAAAATAGGGGAAACCCTCTTGACCTACCCAAATAAATTCTGACACATCCTTAGGTAGATCTATATGAAAAATATTCACATACTGAAACTAATGCACACTCTGCCTGATCTAAATTTAATGCAACATTGTGTGTTTATTACAGAGAATGATAAGAAAACGCAAAGCTTTTCAACGAAGAAGTAAGACTGTTCATGGACCACACAAGAATTCTGGTCTTTGACATCATTTTCACGACCTAGATGAGAACTCGGGACCTGTCGAGAGATTCCATATGGATTAAAGAAGGCCAAAGATTATCAATTAAGGCCCTGTCAGTGCCATATTGTACATAACTAATGTTGAGATTGTTTACATACTTTTTCTACAAAGTGTTATATTTTTTTTGTCCAGCGAGTTTTATATGAAAAAATATATTGTGAACGCACATTACCTTGTTAAATAGTAAAAGTGTAATGACTTTTTGTGTGAAATTGTATTTTTTAAATATTTATTGTGGAGTGTTTTATAACCACTGTTTGTGAACCTTTATACCAAAGAAAAATTCTACAATGGATAAAACGTTTAATATTTGGTGTTTTATTTATTTAACTATAATTTTAGTGTTTGGTACTTTAAATCTAGTCACAATAATACATTGAACTCATGCTGAGAATAGCGATCAACTTAATGTTCACTTAAGAGCCCGTTTCAAAGCGCTGTATTTGCTGGTTTGCATGAACAACTTACGTAGCCATACAGCCTCGTAAATACATTGCAGGAACAAGGGACTTGTTTTGTTTTGTAAGGGAAGGGTGTAAATTGAGACGCGTTTCTAACTTTTTTTTTACTTACTTTATTTTTTATCATTTGTGAAAATATGCTAAAATTGACTATTTTTGACACAGCCTAAAAATTGTATTAACACAGCGTTTTGATTTTTTATAAAAGGAGTTCTAACTTTTAAATTCTTTAAGACAAATTAACTATAAAAATATTTTTAATCCAAAGCTTAATAAATAGAGTAATTTGTTATCTACTTAGAGGCTGTACCGTTAAAATCTCGCCCCTTGTTACTAGAGCTATTTCTGGACGGAACACTGAACTTTAAAGGGGTGTAACCAAGAGTTGGTTAGGCCACTTCCATCTGTTACCTCACTCCGGCTGACACACAAGACATTCTCACACCACTCATCACTAAACAAAACAAGTCCAAACCAAAGGGTGTCTAATTCATTAATGAATTATGTACTCTTCAATAAACTAGATATTGATTATTGTTTATAATAGTTTTTCAAACCAAAATTGACGTGAAACTGTACTACCATTCACTTATATAAAGTATGGTTGCTAAGTATAGAAGAAGAAAAAAATAAAGATCGACACCCACTTCAGTGGTTGAACGGTCTAGGGCGTCACTCTCATGTTAGATTGGCCTGCTACTAACGGAGAAATAAGGGTTCGAATCCCAGTCGTGTCTATTGAGGGTGGATTTTTCTTTAAAAAATATCCCGCTCTCTCTCCACGCAAATGCAGGTAGACTACCAATAAAATTATTCCTTTCTCATCCCTACCCCATTAGAGTAATTATCATCTATGTGTACAGCCTGAACAGGTAGTCAGACGCAGTGGAAAAAAAATTAAGGATTTAACCAACCATGCTTAAAAATATTAGACTTAGTAAATCCCTAATGCTGCTTGAGCTCCGGTACATAAAAGGATTGATTAGATCAAATAATCGGTCATACTTTGCGTGTACAAACCTTACCAATTTAGTATTCTGGACACAATATTTAGCCATGTTATAGATTTTATTTTTGTAAGAATCTGAGAGTGCTGTGTATCTGTTATTAGACTTAACAAGCTTGTGTGACTGTTCTTCACACGGGAGATCCTTAAGAAGCTTTATTTTTAATTATAATTATAATATTAATTATAATTAGTTTTGAAATTGTGGATTACACCCTCCCCCATTTCGCTGACTCCAACTTTGAGATTTAAGTTTTTAGAACATATTTGAATATCTAGAGTAGTACTTCTACATCTTATAACGATATAGAGAGGGGGAGAGAGAATCTAGAGATACCACCAGGACGTGCAGAGAGAGACAGACCGGTAACCATGCCCTCAAGAGAGGACTAGTCATCTCTTTGCAACCACCAGACACGGCCGTCTTGCAAACAGATGAGAAATCAGCACTGAGACTAGCCTTAGCTCTTAAGGCAAAGACAGGACAGTTACCAGCCGGCAGGGACAAACGTCAGGCCCAGTTCCTGCTAGCATTGGCTGCGAGCTATCCAGAACTACCAGATACAGCTCGACAGGTTCTGATCCATCGGATTAATATCTTCTACATCGTGCTGACCCGATGTTGGCAAACGGCGATTGTTGCAGAAGGCAGAGACCAAGGCCCGGCTTTACACCCGCCAAACTTCGTCCCACCCACCAGCACCAAGGTCATACAGCTCCCAGCCCTTGAGAGGAGATGGTGGTGGGTAAAGCAGTACACTCCAAAGGCGTGGAAGTCTCCGTCGAGGGCGCTGATGATCGCAAGGAATAACCTATTCTTAATTGTATTATTGTTATCATGTTCTCATGTATTTGCTGATGTTTCTTAAATAAAGGTTAGCTACCGGTCGCCTCTCCTGTCTCCGACTGGTCCCGACCTCTCCTCTCCTCACGCTTATATAGTCTTCACCGAGAGAGAGACGCGGGAAGAAAGGGAAGGCCGAGAGGCAGTGAAGCGAGAATTTTCAAGAAGTTTTTCAGTTTTTCAATCATTAAATCAACATCCAAATTGTTAAATATATCGAAGCATCAACATATCCAGATGGTCCTGAATCAGTTTACAAAAAGTTCATTCATAAGAGGTACTTGTGACAGAAGTTACGCTAAAGTCATTGGTAACCTTGATAAATTGGGAAAATCCATCTTCCACACAAATGGTCTGAAACCAGTCCTGAAAGTGAAAGGTTGTTAGAAAGTGTACTAAAATACGCATGTTTTTAAGCCCTTATTTATCCTCTAATTCCTTAAAACAAATAATAAAACTTGATAAAACTGAAATCAGCTACGTCAATGTCAAATTTAAACATATGACTTCGGTTGTAACTTTTTTTAATCATTCGATAGTACCTTGATAAGGAATTAACACAATTACACGAATTTAATTTTTCTTTGTTTCTAAAAAGTATTTGTTTTCCTAGCTGTCATCATAGCATCGAAATACTGATCTTTGTTTAACTAGGATTTTTAATTAATTTCCTCAAATGTCTTTAAAGTTTTGCTGTAAGTCTCATCGAAGAAAGTATCATCAAACGCTGTGCTCTATAAATGTTCATAGCAGTCTAGAGATTCGATTGAGAATGTTAAAATTCTTTGATGATCCTGAGCAATGATGAAGGAACCTTATTTGTGTAGGGGTGGGGACAAGCAAAAAATATATATATATTGGGGGCACTTGACTTCATATTCTTCTCAGATAAATGTTTGAAAATTGGATGTCCCTCAAAGCTATTTGGAGTGGTCCTAATTACAATTTTTGAAAATCAAATGCCTTTATTAACTATTTTGAGTAGTTCTTATATTGAATTTTTTTTTTAAATCAGAATTCTTTAAAATCTATTTAAAGTTGTCCTCCCCTGGAAATATTTGATATTTGGATGTCCCTTGAAACTATTTAGAGTGATCTTGACCATGTATTTTTTCGACACCTAGATGCATCTATAAGATTTTAAAGTGGTTTTCTTCAACAGTTTTTAAAAAAATATTCTTTGTATTTATATCCCATTTGGAATTATACTCACTTTGACATTGTTTAAATTGAATACTTTTAGAAGCTATTTGTATTTGTTATTGCCTGATTTTTTTTAAAATTATTTGCATCTAAAATCTTCTTACACCCATCCTAGAAAATTTTTCAAATTCTATACCTCTAGAAACTATTTAGAGTGGTCCTCTACCTGGAACATTTTTAGGAAAAATTGAAAACCCTTAGAAGCTCTTTGTTGTTTGATGCAAGTTTTTCAGCTCCAATTTCGAGAATATCAGAAGGCATGAAATATATATAATTTATTCCAGAAGAGTCAATAACTTCCCCTACACCCCATTCCCCGCTTTCAGTATTACTATTTTGTAGAGGTCCTTACCTATACTTTCAGAAATTATATTCTTTTAAAAGCTCTTTAGAATAGTCCTTTCTCCAATTTTTTATTTTATTTTTGATTCTCCTAGAAGCTATTTGAAGTATTTCTCCTCCCGCAAATTTTTAAAATTTTGATACCTCTAGAGTCTAAAAGCCAATTTAAAAAGTCCTCACCCAGAGTTTTTTTTTTTTTTTTAGATTTCCTAAAAGCTGTTTACAGGGGTCTTCCCCCTGAAATCTGTTTAAATTTTGTTGTTTCTAGTTGTTATTTAAATTGCCCCTCACCTGAATTTTTCTCAAAAATGATATGCCTTTAAAATCTATTTGAAGTGGTCTTCGCTTGGCAATATTTTGAAAATTGGATCTGTTTAGAAGTTTTTTGAAATGGCCCTCTTCTGGATTTTTTTAGTAGATGCCTCTAGAAGATGTTTGAAGTGATCTTCTACTGGCTAATTTTTTAAATTTAAAGGCTTTCGAAAACTATTAGTAGTGCTTATCGCAAGAAAATTATTCAAAATTACAACAATCTAAAACTTATCTGGAGTTGCCCTTGCCTAGCTTTATTTATTTATTTAGATGACCCTAGAAGCTATTTATAGTGCTCCTTGACTGATTTTTTTCTTACAGTTACACGATTCTAGAAGTTATCTGGAATGGTCTTCTCCAGTTAATTTTTAAAAATTTAATGTAGCTAGAAATCAATTGGAATTTTATTTAAGACAATCTTTTTGCTCTGTATTCAATATCCTCGGAGTGTTTGAAATTAATCTAGGAGAGCGTAAATTCTTTCCAGGGGGCTAATTCGTACCATGGGCAGTGCCTCCCTTACCCGTCGGTTCCACTGCCACTGACCCAGAGTATTTTCATAAGAATATATTTCCAATAAGTTTTTATTTATGGAAGCTATTTAGAGTAGTCCACTCACGGATTTTTTTAAAATTTAATATCTTAATATTTTATTATGAGTGATCAAATCAAAAGCCTCTATAAGACATTTAGAGCTATTTTTAAATTACAATAATAATTATATGCATCCTTCTCACACTAAGTAATTATTTCTTACATTTATGTATGTATGTGTGAGTGCCTGCCTCATTGAACACAATATTTGAAGTAACAAAAGGGGGGCCTACCTGGGCCCTTCTGTGGACACGCCTATGGGGGGGAAAATGGAAGTTTTAAAATGTATTGGTAATTGTAGAAGTGTGACTAAACTAACCAAGAAGTTTGTAGTTGCAAAAGCCACAGTAACAGGAAAAAAAATCATTCAAAAATATAATTGCTTTGTTCCTCAACATTTATTTAATCTCTGAAAAGTCGTCGAACATTGAAAGAGTAATTGTTTGCCAAGCTTGATGGGGCACTTTTTTTGTGGCTAGCTCAAGAAAGGGGGAAAGGAATCCCAAAAAATCAGATTATCCGAAACTTAGGACAACCAGAGTTTTAATCTCTTTGGTTGAAGTCATTCAAAGTGTATTTAGGTTTGGCCTATGATGTTTATGTTAGATTAAGTTTAGTTAAGTTCACTAATATAAAATAAATGGATTGAAAGAATCTTTTTCTATGAATAAAATATAAATAAATAAAAGCTAAGCAACGAGTTCCTTGGAAATTATTAAAAACAGATGTTTACACACTCTAGTAAAAGGTACAAATATATTTTAATATATATGGCAAACTATTTATATCAACATTCAATATTTTATTATCTCTAAAAACAATAAAACATTATATACAGTAATTATGTTGACAATTTAAACCTAAAAACATACAAATGTATATGATAATGTAAGTGTGCTGGATGAAAGACCCTAAAATTATTTATATTTAAAAAAATATTTAGATCTTCTTATTTATTATGTAAAAACATAACCAATATACATACGTTGTGTTTTTATTCAATTCCAATATAGCTATTTTTAACTAAATATTTAAGGTTATTTTAGAAAAATGAAAATTTTCAAAATTTGTCATACGTAAACGAACTTTAAATGAGTTTATTTTAGAAAAATCAACATACAATATTATCTATATTATAACATATACCAACTAAAAATATCAGTAAGATCATTTTGAAAAACAAATAAATTTTGGAAATAAATTTCTCAGCAACTTAGGACCTATCTTTAAATGCTTACTTTTTTTTAGAAAATCAATCAAGCTGAATTACTTATCACGCAAAAAACTATTCTCATTTTAAAACAAATCATGTGTGTCATTTTAAAAAAATTACAGTGCTATTTGTCGTATCAAACTATTCTATTATCCTTTTTAAACACATTTGTTGGATCCTTTTTTGAAATTTTTCAAGTTTTCTAAATTATTAATATGTAAGCCATCCCTTACCGTCACCATGATTACGGTTGCCATGGAGACGGTTGCCATGGTGTCGGTAGCCATGGCGGCGGTTGCCATGGAGACGGTTGTCATGGAGATGGTTGCCATGGAAACGGTTGTCATGGAGGTGGTTGTCATGGTGACGGTTGCCATGGTGACGGTTGCCATGGTGACGGTTGCCATGGTGACGGTAGCCATGGCGACGGTTTTCATGGAGATCGTTGCCCTGGAGACGGTTGCCATGGAGACGGTTTTCATGGAGATGGTTGCCCTGGAGACGGTTGCCATGGAAACGGTTGTCATGGAGATGGTTGCCATGGTGATGGTGGTCATGGCGACGGTTGCCATGGTGACGGTTGCCATGGTGACGGTTGCCATGGTGACGGTAGCCATGGCGACGGTTTTCATGGAGATGGTTGCCCTGGAGACGGTTGCCATGGAGACGGTTTTCATGGAGATGGTTGCCCTGGAGACGGTTGCCATGGAGACGGTTGTCATGGAGATGGTTGCCATGGTGATGGTGGTCATGGCGACGGTTGCCATGGAGATGGTTGCCATGGAGACGGTTGCTATGGCATTGAATTTCTCGCGAGTGTAAATGATATTCTTATAATCATGCTCTACTTCGACATTAACCCTTTAGTCACACTTATTTAGCATCGTCTAAAATAAAAGTACATTGAAGCAGGAATATTTGGTGCATGCTCCCGGCTGTAGTTCGAATGATTTTATGAAACTGCCATTTGGTATATGTTGATAACACATGAGTGGAGGTTGATTAGGGTGATGTTTCTTTGCTTCAATGATAAGCATTTCCATAAAGTTTAAGTTTTTTTATATCATCTGATCTATGAACGTTGCGAGTACGGAATTTAAGTATAGCAACGCAGATTTGTGGGAAATCAATTATAATATCAAAGTTGGTCTACGGGACCTGGTAACTTTATTAGATATGCCAAACTAATATCGATGTCCCAGGTCATATCTTTCCAAAAAACGAATCTAAAATATTAGTGGTAAGTTATTAGAGAAATACAAAGTACTCATAATACACATGGTACTTCTTAAAACTAGTTTGTAATAGTAGTGAAGAAAAGTATCTACACATCATTAATTAATATTCCAAAATGTTACTGGGTATCTCATATACACTTTGCTTCTGAGGAGGCTATTCCACTCTTCCTCCACGTAAATTCGGCTACTCTTATTCTAAAATCCAACCTTCCTCCTCTTTAGCGCATTAGCATAATACGTACATATGATTATATCCCAAATGGGTAGTAGGACGCGATGATACAAAAAAAAGGATGACCTCACCACTGGACTACAACACTGGACACTGGATTACGCTACTTTATCTTGGTACTATACAGACGCATAGCATGTCATTAATTAAAAATCACAAAAAAGAAAAAACTAACTAGTTTTCTAAGCATGTTATACAGCTATTTCTTTAACTTTTTGTGTTTACATATAAAACTTGGATGTTTTATCAATATCCATTATCTTTTTGTAAAGTTACATCTAAAATTTATAGCTCTTTGTAATGAAATAATTTACATTATTGAGTTGTCAATAGCAGTTAGTAGAAATAAACATACAGTTTCCTTGGATATTTGAAAGTTTATTATCTTGATGTAGGTCGACATTAACACGCACGTACATGCACACGCAGATGTATATACATACATTACTCGACAAAAATGCACTTTCTAGTAGTTATTTTAAAATAAGAATGATAAACTCTCCGAAGAGGGGTGATAAACTCAATTCATTTATCTGTAAGTTCTGTGTGAGGTATAGGACGTTTTATTTGTCAATTACTGTAATAATAATATTTAGCACCGCGTCTTACTACCCGTTCGGATTATACGCTTCTAATTACTGTAACTTGTTTAAAATTCACTTTCTAAATACAACACACATTTTGTTATCAGCTACGGCTTGACCCTAGTGTGGTGGATACAACACGTCCCATCAACGAGTCGATCTAGGTGGAAAGGATGAATTGGGTGGCTTAGAGGAAATTCACATTAGTTTGGAAAGAGGTTGAGAAAACCACAGTGGTCTTTGTAACTAATTGCGAGTCTATCATTTTCCTACCGAACCAAAAAGTGTTGTTTGGAAATTTAAATCCCCCCACTACTACTCCCAACCTTATTCTCTGACCCCTGTTTTGAAATTAAAAGTTCCTGACGCTTCTGGTTATTTGATGTTGTCCTTATACCTGTAATTAAATATTTCCCTTTTATACCACAAGGTAAATATTATATAATTTTAATTTTGAAATTTTTGGAGATGACGCCCAGCTTCCTATTTTCCTATTTTTCATTTTAAAATTTAGTTTGTTTTAATAATGTTTTAGGTTTATCTTATAACAGGTTAACAAATTTAAATCTCTGCCCAGAATGAGAAATAGCTTTTATATAGATTTTAGAAATCCCCTCCAAATCTTTCACTAACCCCAAATTATAAAGTTAAAATTAAAATATATACTATTTGGGTATTTGGCACTAAATTCCTGACAATTCTTTATCATCGCAACTAAAAGCTTGGTTTTCTGTTCACACACACCCCCTCCCCCCTCTTCATATTTCCCAGAGTTCCAATTTAAACTTATCAGATTTTATGATACGGTACAGCTATATTTCTGCTGAATGTTGTAATATACCACACTGGTAAGTAGTTATTATTATTATTATTATTATTATTATTATTATTATTATCACCGCGTCTTACTACCCATTTGGGCTATACGCACTTACGCTAATGTGTAATCGTATGTAGATTGTGAGATGAAATGGAAGAACTACAGTATAACATGTGATTCGAACCATGGTGGAGGCCTGGCATTCCACAAATTCACAAGTTGTGTTTAATACGCGTCTTTTTGAAGATGAAGGAAGGGTTTGGCAATCAGATAATTCTGTGCCGTGATCGAGGATTGAACCCCAGACCCTCAGCACAGAAGTCTGACACCTTGCCCCTATACCACCCAGCCACCTGGTAAGTAATTGTCTCAATTAGTTTTTTAAATGTTGAATCCACCTTCTCCCATTTTGGTAACTCCAACTTTGAAATTTAAGTGTTTAGAACCTATTTGAATATCTAGAGTAGTACTTCTACATAGATGCCAAATTTTATTGTTCTACCTCACTTAAAGTGATTTGTATATTTATAGCCCCCATACCCCAATCTTCTGGAGAAATATTTTTTGTTTTCTCGTATATAAACTTTTCTAGCATGGGGTAAAAAGATCAAAAAATATGAAAATTGTAAAAAATTATAGCTTATCAATTTGTTTTTAAAATATGGTTAGAAAGAGTAAGTGAAACAGATCAAAGGTGTAAAACTGTTTAAAAGGGTAAAAAGTGTGGACAGGGCAATAAACCAAACAGTACAAAGGGGAAAAGAGGATTTTATTTTAAGATAGAAAGGTAAAAAAATTGTAAAAAGTGCAAAAGGGACAGAAAGAGTATAAAGTGTAAAAAGTAGATCTAATCAAAAATATTAGAATTGTATACCCCTTTTATCCCATTTACCCCCTTTTCCTCCGTTTACTTTTTTGCACTAAATGTGATGTCTGCCCTTTTAGTTCTTTTTATTATTTTTACACTTTTGGAACCTTTTTGAATTTTTACAGTTTTTGCCTCTTTGGCACTTTAACCCCTTTTAACCCGTTTAATCCTTTTGCCTTTTTTTGCCTTTTTGGCACATTTTTATTTTTTATCTTTTTGCCCTTTTGTTATTTTCACGCTTTTATTTACCCCTCTTGTCCTATCTACCTTTTTAGGGTTTTTTTTGCAATTTTGGCCCTTTTCACTCTTTTTGAGCATTTGCCCTTTTTTCCTTATTGCCACTTTTTAAATCTTTAACTTTTATATCCTATTTGATAATAAATTATTGAATTTTTACCTTTTTTATCCTTTTGGCACTTTTACCGTTTATATCCCTTTAGCGCTTTTATCCTTTTAAGAATTCTTTTAATTTTTGAAGTTTTCCCTTTTTCTCTTAGAGACTTTTTAATTCTTTTATTCTTGTTAATACTTTAACACTTTTTATTCACCCTTTTCATCCTTTTTGATTAGATTAACTTTTCATCCTTTTGGCACTTATTACACCTTTATACATAAAGTTTTTCAGTTTTTCAGTCATTAGATCAACTTCCAAATTGTTAAATAAATCGAAGCATCAACTTATCCAGGTGGTCGTCCTGAATAATTGTGTTTTATTCTTGGCCTGAATCAGTTTTTTAAAAAAAGCTCATTAACAAGCGGAACTTGTAATAGGTTTCAGGCTAAACTCTTTGGTAGCCTTGATAAAAAAATTGCGAAAATCCATTTTCCCCACCAATGGTCTGAAACCAGTCCTAAAAGTGAAATGTTGTTAGAAAGTATACTAAAATAGCCATAAAAACAAGCAAATCGAATTACTTATCACGCAAAAATCTACACTGATTCTTATTTTAAACCAAATCATCTGAGCAATTTTTAAAAGATTGCAAGGTTATATATCGTTTCAAAACATCCCGACACCTATTTTAAGCACGATTGTCAGATCCCATTTTTAATTTTTTTTTATTTTTAAAAATTAGTAATCTTTAATCTATCCTTAATTTGGGGGCTAAAGGCCAAATAAAAATTGATTGAAATCCATCAAACTTTTAGTTTGGACAGACAGACAGACAGAATTATAAAATCCGATTTTTTTGGTATGGAATCACATAAAACATAGATTCAGAATAATCTCTAAGCTAAAAATGTTAATGATCATTTGATCACAATAATGTTTTTATTTTTAATAAAGTAAAAAGCCACTGCGTTTTACTACAGTTCAGGATTAGGGAAGATTCAAGTAAAATTATTCTGGAAATATTAAGGTATTTGCGTGTAAGAAGAGTGGGAAACCATTGAGGGAAAATACCCTCATACACCCAAATGATATTTGAACCCCAACATACCCAGAACCATAAAACCAGACTAAATGATCTTGACACGTGTACACAGATGCGCATTTACATGAATGGGGTTGCATCTCTCTTCAAAATAAATGGTACGGAACTCCGCACGGACTTTCTCACTCTATTGTTTAAAAATGGAGATATTTACTCAAAACTCGTAATATATATGAAATGAAATAATATACAGTAGCAAACCCAAACATAAATTGCACCATACTTATGTAAAACTTTTTTGAGTCCCAGTTTTAAATTTATAGTATTGATTTTAAAGAATCAATATCCTCATTTGTATGTTTGGACCGATAAAAAGATCAATATTGGGTCCTCAAGGGTCAACAGTTCGTATTAAAATTTCGCTTCCGGTTAAAATTTTCGACATTTTATTGGGTGTTGCACATCTTTATGTCATCATATTGCTATAAAATTTCTCATTTATAATCTTTTGGACCGTTAAAAAAATGTAAACATTGACTATTGAGTCTAAAATGGAGATAATTGTTTTACAATCATTTCTCCTAAAATCTTTAAGGAAAAACAACATAAATATTTTGAGAGACTTACTTATATTTAATTACTCTGTGGCATTGGAGAATTATTGCGTTAAAACTTGAGTAGTATCTCTTTACAGCTAAAGTTCACCAAATTGTATTAATATATTTGCCAATGTCTCAGAAACTGTTGGTTTTATAAATATATCTTTCATTTAAAAGTTTTTTTATTTTTAATAATACAACAAATATGCATTAAATTATTTAGTATCTCAAATAGTTGCGGATATACTCAAATTTCAGCTTCTGTGAAGTACCCTAAAAATCATTTTCATGAAAAAATGAAAATAGCCATTTTATTTATAATCTTAATCAACATCTAGATACGAATTTTAATCAAAATCGTTAGAGCCAATTTTGAGAAAATCTATTTTTTTTCTTTTCGCGCCCTTTATTAAACTACCGTACTTTAAATTTTAATTTTAAACAGACACACAGCCACACAAATAGATGGCATTGCAAAGACCACTTTTTGGTGTTCGGGAGGTCATGAGACGTCGAGATTCATAAAAATCTTGAGTTCGATTTTTTTGATGGCCACAATACTTTCCCTACGTGCCTGTAAGATAGATAGAAAGTAGAAACAAATAGAAAGCCATTCTAGTGCACTCAAGTAGGACTATAATTTGGATGAACATTGAGATAGATTTCCTTATTAATAAATTAACATAGATGAAAAAAGAACATCGTCTGAAAACATCGATGTTATAAAACCAAAACCATCGGTAATATTTTCCAAACTAATTGAAACTGTAACTGAAGTACATTTGTAAAAGATTGTATAAGAAACTAATAATAACAAATTACTATTTTTTAAACAAACACATAAACATATCTCTGTCTCGGACATTGCTACAAAACATTGATGGCTGAAAATAATTTATGAGGAAAACATCGAGCCTTCAACATTTATATTCAATATATATCCCTGCTGGACTGGACTATAAGCATGTCCCGTTTCCCGTGTCAGGTTGATCCCACCAATTGATATCACTGTAACTGAGCTGACTCTTTAGGTAAAAGGCTACACTAGTTAATGTAGTAATAAAACTGTTGATCGAATTTACCATTTTTATGAGTAGTTTTTCTTAGCCCCGCATCTACTACCCATACGGGCTATGCACCTATGTATACCTACTAAATTACCCTAATGTGTGGGCGGGAAAGTGGAAAATAATTTAGGATAAACCACTCTCAGTACACCCGACCGGAATCGAGGTTAACCTCGCCGCCTTGACAGTCTAATATATTGCGAGAGTGACGCCTTAAACCATGCTGCCAATGAAGTGAGTATTAATAACTAAAAGTATTTTCAAATATTCTCAATTCTTGTAAAATGTGTTCGATAGTTAAAACCTTAAAGTAAAAGATAAATAATTAAATTAAAATTTTGTTAAATGTGTTAGGTACCTACCAAAAATAATAAACTGCAACATTTAAACTATTAGCATCCAGAGTTGTCTTAACATTGGAAGTTGGAACTCAAGAAGCTTATCTGCACTTGAGATCAAGATATTCCTGTCTTTTCTTCCTTTACTTTGGGAGATAGTTACGCATAAATACCTGGCTGGCTGGCTGTCTGGCTACCTTCCTCACTTCACTTGGAATGATTGACACTCAAGGACCCCCACATAAACCCTCTTACTCCTTCCCTAACAGTTTACAGAACTTAGGTTTAGGCTCCACTCCCCGAGATGATAATTTTTTCTTCGAAGCCTTCAACTTTGAGTTCATCTTGTCATGAAATGGGGTCTTAAGGTGAGGCAAAAGGGAGCGCGAGTATTCTTACAGTTTTTGTAGAATATACATTTTTTTGTTAAAATAAATCAAATATGTCTCCAGTAGCAACGTAGAATTTAATTTTATGCACATGTTGATATCAACATATCTTAAATATCTGTCAAGGGTGTCCTAGAATGTTGTCAAAACTTTTTAAATAAACAGAAAAAGTTTTGATATAATTCTAAGACACCCTTGACAGATATTTAAGATCTGTTGATACTGGCATGTGCAGAAAACTAAACTCTATGTTGCTACTGCAGAAAAATTTGATTTATTTTGGCCAAAAAATTTCAATTCTGTAAAAACTGTAACATTACTCGCGCTCCCTTCTGCCACACCTTAAGGTAAAGAGATTACAACTGATTTCATTGCTGATAGAACGGCATGCTTACTACTGAGCAACAGCGTTGTCATTCTTTTGTTTTCCGTGATAAGTCTTCCTTCGAATGTATATCAAATTTGGCAATGCTGGGCTGTCGTTGTTGCCAGTAATTGGGGCTTCTTCCTCCAGCACAGTCGTAAATTATTATTATTATTATCATTATTATTATCACCACGTCTTACTACACGTTCGGTTTGTACGCACTTACGCTAATGTGTAATGATTGGATAATTGTGAGATGAACTGGAAGACCTACAGTTTAACGTGGAATCCAAACCACGGTGGAGGTCTGGCCTTCCACACATTCACAAGTTGTGATTAATACACGTCTTGTCAGAGGTGAAGGGAGGGTTTGGCAATCAGATAATGGTCCTTCCCATAGAGCAGTCTGCTCACTATTATCATAAGGATAGCCTTGATCAGTGGCGGATTGGGATTGAGGAGGAAGATATGAGCACACCTAGGGGGTTTCTGCCATTTTGTTCGTTGTGGTGAGATTTTAGCTTTAATTTTCTTCGAGGGATGCAATCAGTAGGCTTTAAGTTACATTTTAGCTCAAATAACGACTAAACCAAATATAAATATAGTCCCTGTTGCTTATACAACTATGGGAAACATTTTAGTAACTTAATTTTAAGTGTCCCTTTTCATAAACTGATAAATACAGGACGCTGTGATTCTTTTATTATCGTCACGCGCTTCCGTATATGTTGCTATGATGCAGTTGAACGTTCTTCAGTAAGATGGCAGAACATACTTGCCAACGGGATAGTTTCAGGCGGGTATGCTCATATACTAAACTTGTATCACACCTACTCACATTAGCCTGACTTCCCTTACACATTTTCTAATAGCTTCTAGACTCATCCAAAAAAATTCAAAAAAAACAACATGGAATGCTCTTCTCCCTTTTACATAAATACACAATTTCAAATAGCTTCTAGAGCGATAAAAAAATTATATTCCATAAGACCCTTTCCTCCCTTTTACACACACACTTTTTCTAATAGCTTCTGTAGTGTCTGGTCTAATATGAGAGTATAGTTAATTATTCAAACAAGCCTCTATCATCCCCACATATCGTAAAGCAGCATTCGGAAGAGTATTTAGTAACAGAACACCTCTATATTATATATTTTATCGTCGCCACTATTCTGTTTGTTGCTAAAACACAGGATGACGGCGGATTTTTTTTAATGACAAAAGATAAGACGAAAATTTGTTGATTTAAAAAGCACAGATTGTAACTGACAGTATTTGAACTGATTCTACTTTGTGAGTTAAAGGTTGCAGTCGGACGCTCTCAACCACCTATATTACAAGTTATATTTCAACTAGAGTAAGATCTTGGTAGAAAGAAACTTTAGAAAATACAAGTATACTTTACAGTGGTCAAAATCTATAACACTTTATATATTATTCGTGTTATTTTTAAGGTATTGGATATATTGTAAATTTAATTTCAATTTGAAATCCTCTCTATTAAAGCCACTGTAAATTTTTATATTAAAATTTAACTCAATGTTTATTATATTTGGGTTCACAATCAAGCTTTGACAATCTACAACAAGAACCATTTAATATCTCGGGGTTAAAAAGATAGATTTTATAACAATAATATTACAGACAATTTGAGCAACGACTCTCTCAGGACCTCTGGGTCATGTTGGACAAAAATGTACCCTTATTGATTAATCTGACTTATTAGACTAAAACTTACTTACTAAACAATTTGAACTCCTTAAATCTATATACATTACAGTCAATTTCCTCAATGAGGTTAGTCTGTGGTTAATAAGAATAATAAATATTGAATAAAGTTATTGCATTAATCGAAGTCCCAAAACAGTAAAGTTACGTTCTTGAGTAAATGTTTTTTTACAAACAGATTGTTATGTAGTCTGGTGGTAGCTTCTGTTTTGGAAACGGTTATTGTATCTGAATAACTCCCTTGTATTAGCCGTGGTCTGCTGCTATATTACGTCCCATCAATCCTTTGGTTGATAATGCTAGGGTTTTAAAGGTATTCCTGCTAAACTTTCTTTAAAAAATACTTTCTTTTTTCTTTTGCTTTCACTAACCCCGTCTTGTCGTTTTTTCCTTTCTATACTTTTTTGCAACAATGCCCGAAAAAACCAAAACTCCCAAACAAAACCTCGCTTCTTCTTTTCTCTCCCCCTTCCCCCAATGCTGGAGTCGATTGCTTTCCTCCAAGCATAGTGCGGCCATTATGGGTGCTTCCCTCGACAAAATGCAATTAACTAGAATTAATTAAAATTAGTATGAAACAAAATAAATATTCACCTAAGAATAAATTATAGCTAAATAAAATATAAATTTACAGAATTAAAATTCTTACAAATATCTATTAAAAATTGAAATTTTTATTACACGTGACCTGATATATGATTACGTAAAAGAAAATCTGTTAACTTTTCTGTCAGATAAGGTTCTCTCTATTAACATTAAGCTCTATGCTATCGAGTTTTACAATGTGGCTACGAACAATAGGTCTTTGAACCAACAACATCATCGTAGGCTGTGTTCTTGTGGCTGACAAAACTGTTATGTCGAGGGATATGTACCGTTCAAGGAAGCACTACCGTAATGAGGTACATGATACGGTCCATGTGTGTACGTGTGTATCAAGAACTTCCTACAATGTTGTGTTGCGGCGAAAGTGATGGTAAGTGCAGTGGCGGCTCGTGTATAGGCACTGCGGAACAGTAGCACCCCCTATTTCCACTTAATGTTATCGATAATATTTAATATAATGAGTCTTTTTTTCTTTAATTCTTTATTTATTTTTGTAGTACAATATATATTCCTTAAGCTTAATATCAGTACTTCAGTGGCCATCCCCCAGTTTATGAAAAAGATACAAAAATCTTTGTATGGAACTGTGCGCTTCACAGTGCCAGCGACGTGGCGTTTGACTGTTGTGCGCAAGCGCTAATAGGGGAGGAGGAAGGCGGGACTGCCAAGTAGAGAGAGCACTGTTGCTCCCACAGTACCAGCTATGGCGTGATGGTGGAAAGAAGTTTTTCTTTTTTTACTCAGCGTGTGCTGTGCTTAAAACCCGGTACCATATTCGTGAATGTGATCAAGTGTAGAAGAGTGTAGGATTAGATTATTATTCTGCTTCCAGCTATTCTATTTGATTCATTTTTTTTCGGTTCTTTTATTTAAATGGAAGACTAAATGCACTTTCAGTACTTTCATTGTAGAAAAATGTCCTCAATTGTCATCCAGAGATCAAGGAGAAAATTATTGAACTTTTTGCTTAAATTAAAACAAGAAGAATGGATTCAATTTTTAAATGAATAGATTAAGCTTGAACTGTAACAATTTAAGTTAAATTAAGTAAAAAAGTATGGTTTTTCTTTTATTAAATCTTATCAAGTTTCTGAATAAATTTTCTTTTTAAACATGTTTTTTTCTTTTTACACATTTTTAAAACAAAGGCTAAAAAATTTCTGGAGCAGCACCCTCACTAATTTTAGCTACGAGCCGCCACTGGGTAGGTGTCTTGTGGCACAGGAAAAGGAGAAAAGGAAAATCTTCGACATTTGCTTCCATAGTAGTTCTCTTATAGGAAACTCAATAGAGCAAGAAATTTGTCAACATTTCCTTTTCTAGTTATCCTATTAGAAAACAAAATCATGATGGTAAAATTGTCGAGTGGTAAATAATGCAGCAAATTATATAATATTGGTTTAGATAATCATCAATAAGAATATCTTCTTGGAAATTAGTTACTATTCCTATTAATGCAATTATTTTATTCCTGCAGGTAGAAGAACTGGTTTTGCTAAAGTTGTACTAATTTGGGCAGCTTAAAAATAAAAAATAATTTTATTTCAACAAAACATGGCACCCATATGAAAGATCTTATGTCTTAAGAATTTGCTTAAGATGAATACATAAGTATGAATATTATGTTAATGTGGTCCATACTGATTTGGCTAAGAATGTCCGATATTTTGAAAACCATTGCGTTATTCCAATTTCAATCAAGCTTTGACCCACTTTGGTGATCTAGTGATCTACTAAAAGGTGTCCCTCTTGCAATAGACTGGACTACTGATGACAGGGAGGTCGAAATTCTAAGCTCGTTTGGGTGTGTTGAGGGTAGTCTATTAACCTAAAAAGAGAAAGCACTTGTTTGGGTAAAAGTATTACTTCCCCGTCACGGTAGGAGTTACTCTCTGAAAGGTCTTTTTTTCCTACCAATATCCTACTAAATAATAGATTTATGGTAGGGAAAAAGACCTTTCAGAAATCAATTCCTACGGTGAACGAACATTACAGTGCGGTTGTTTCTAACTTGTTTGTGTTCACAGCACATTTTCGGATTCTAGATTTTTCTTATGCATGCCTGAAGAGATTTAAAAGAAAATCCCGTATTTTTTAAATCAAGTTTTGGAATTAAATAAATTCACAAACTACATTAAATATGATATGCAACATTTTATACAATAAATGAGAATATTTAATCCTGAAAGTAGTTTTGAAACAATAATCTATAGTAATTGTTCCAAGCAGTAATAGTAATCAAATTCGACTCTTTTTTGTTTTTGTTACTTCACTAAAATTAGGGCGTATAAAGTATACGGCAACTGTAATATTTTGTGTTCAAGATTGAAAATTAACTCCCGATTTTGCATTTTGATGTTCGAGAAAGTTTAAAAAAAAAACAATTTGCAGGGATATCACGATTAAACATTGATCAGATCAGAATTTGACGGCACACCTGTTCAGGACCTACGGCACACTGGTAGAGAACAGCTGATCTAGTGTAACGTGGTCTCAGAAGGATACGTGAATGACGGCCGTCTGCGAGTTCATCATCATGAATCATAGGAAAGTCACTCGGCAGACGGAACAGGAAGAGTACTCGTCACTTTCATTTCGTAGTATCACACCCCTACCTCCTCCCCCTTCTCCCCCCTCTCCTTTCTCCCATATCCGGCCAAATCGTGTGGTTGTGCCTGGAATAGAGAAAATTCTCTTTTGGCGCATCTAGGATATTCTCTATGAACCAGAGTCAATGGTGCTTCAGTCAGGACACTATCACAGGGTTAAGGTAAAATTGCTGAAAGCTTTTTTTTTTACTATGAGGATTTTGCTATAAGGAAGAACTTTTAGAAGAAGAAAAATTGCCACCGATAGTAAAATGCTATTTTATTACTAGTATTATTTTATAGGTAATCATGATATCTATCAACAGTGATGTCTGCAGAATGAATACATGAAAGTATATCAGTCACTTTCCTAGCTGTCAGATAACAATATTCTTGTGAAAATTTATCTATATGTATTGTCCCCGAGGTTTTTAAACTTACTTTTTAAAATCAATAGTTTCGTAATTTTATTTTAAAGCACTATCTTTAAAATTAAAACCAAAATTAAAGAAAACTGATTGAAAATTATCACAGTAGTTAAAAGCTTCAAGAAGAGGGAACAAAATTCAAATCTATATTTAATATATATATATATATATATATGTACATGTTTATTACAGTGGTTGATTTCTAAATTTTTAAGTACCGGAATACACTACCGGGGGTTTAGCCCCCTCCCAGATTTTTTTTTAAATTTAAGCATCAAAGGACATGTTTTTAAGCTATTAATTTCTTCTAAAAACAAAGAAAATGTTTTATTGTGATTGTGTTTAAATGTTTTCCAACTTATTTTATGCAAATGTATGAAAGTGGGAGAGGTAAGATGAGTTATAGAAATTCGCGCCCCCAGACATCAACTTTCAACCCCCACCCCAAAAAAAAACTCTCTCAAGGTCGCTTCTCTGCCAATGATACACCTTGTGGAGAAGGAAAACAAGATTGCGTGTTGGAGTTAGGGAAAGTATCGGTCATTGTTGGGCACATAAACTATTGTTCACCTAAGTAGCTAACTTTTAAATAAGACACTGCGCTTTTGCAGGAAATTGATTTGCTAACCACGTATTTCTAAAGAGATTCTTTCTGAACTTCGTGTTTGCTTTAATAGAGGTACTGGAACACTGTTCCGCTGCGTTTCGCCAGAAGTTAAGCACCGTGTGTGTATACATATGGTTCATTCTTGCGATTGTTCTAAGAAAACTCACGCACGTTACTGGAAACTCTCACAAGTATGTGAATTTAAGAAACACAAAGGAATGGTCGCGCATCTCAATTATCTCGCTTGGATCATGGGAAATCCCTTAACTCAAAATGTCACGAGCTTGTTTATTCTGAGTGGGGGGGAAACACTAACTTCTGAGGAGATACGTTGATTTTACTTTATAATGCGCACCATCCGCAAAACAGAAACGCCGTGAAAATTTATGGATTTTTTTTACATCATCAACTATTTTTAGAACCCAAATTGTGAGAATTTAAAGGACGGTGTGACTTAGGATGAAATGCACTCACCAGCTAGGTATCCGCACCAGTGGTGACGCGGTATGAGGTTGCGGGTCATTGGAGGCCGAGGTACAACTATCAGCTGGCCACATTGAGCGTGATCGCTACCCTCACCCTATTTCTCTCTCCCTAATGAAGGTGTATGTCCTCTAAAAACAAACGTCATCAACCTTGCCCCTTTGACTAAACCGTTAATAACACTTTAAATTGAACATAATTATGAATCAAAAAAAGTAGGCAGCATCGTCAAGAATGTACATAAATATATGTCCAAGACATAATTTAGATAATTTATGTGCTATATACACAGTGCTTAACTTCTGACGGAACGGGGTGGAACGTGGTGGAACGGCGTTCCTGTATCTCTATTAAGGCAAACGGGGCAACTTGTCGGCACTCTTGGACTTAGCTTTAATGGAGGAATAAGAAGCTAAAGCTTCAGATAGTTAAAATGTAAGAACAAATTTCTTTTTCGGCTTAGTATTACTTCATCATTATTAATTGGTTTTTTAGATATTTAACTTTTCAAAATTCTTGTTGCGGCAATATGTTATTAACTTTGCAGAGGGAAATTTATAATGCACGTAGATCTTAGATCGATGTTGAATTTTGTTACGTATAAAAAAGTCGATTATTATATGGATATCGATACTTGATTTATTTTTGTGGGTATCGATATTTAATTTTTTTCTTTTTTTCTGCCCCTTTTGATGTTATTCATGTTGACCTCCTATTGTGGTTTAGTTTTGCTTAGGAGGGTTTCATACGTATTTATACCTATGTATAAATTATGTTACAATTAAAACCCTAAATTAGTTAAAACCCGATCCCATGAGGTAAGACTAGTAGCAACATAACCATTTCGTCAATAGTAGTTTTAGCTAAATAGTTGTTAATTTTATAATGACTGATCAAGTTCCAATTAAATCTAGTTAAAACGGAAACAATGTCGATGTTTTTACATTGTTGACTGTGAAAAACTGGTTATTAATGAAATCTGTCAGTTAAAAGTGTTTTTTGCAGTATCAAACTTGTGTTGGAAATGTGTGACGTGTTCTCTGAGCTGTGTACGTTATTATACTTGCCTCGGCTTATTATTTGCGGTTGACCAGTGCGCATGACTAGGTAATCTTTATTTTTGTCAGTATTCATTATTTGCAGTGTTTATATGTCGTTGTTTCTACTGCAGGGGTGATGAAAATCAATGTGAAAAGGTTGGAGGGAGACGAGGGAAAGTGTATTTCTTTGAGCAGTTGCATAATTCAGATAAAAAATAGTCACTTCAATGTAATGATACGAGATACTTACAATAAATCATCTTTTGGTGGAGGTTGAAGAAGTAAAATCTGCTGTGAATAAGACTTTTTTTTGTAGCACCATCAATTGAAAATCTTTGATACTATCAAGATTGGTAACGTGAAAAAGTTTATCTTAGCGGGTGAATGGGTCAACTGTAATATATTTTTATTTGGATTTAAGAAGAGGGGGCTTCAGCCCCATGCCCCCCTGGCCCCCGGATACGTGCCTGTGAGAGCACAACAAATCAAGAATACCAAAGAGGCGGCTTCCAGTTAACTGCAGATTATTTCTGCTTCATGTATGAAAAACAACCACTCTAAAAATTGGTTAAATGGTCACCGCTTTGTGTGGTTCGTGAAAAAAATAGAGGCCTTCACTCAGGGATTAAACAACCTCCATAAAATGTTATTCCCAGTATCAAGCCCAGAGCTGGACTCAATATATGTACGCTGATATACGAAGCCATAGAAAACATAGAGGATAAGGATGATCTTATAGAAGTGCCAGGCTACAAGTTTATTCACACTAATGGGGTTATAGATGAGAAAATGTAGCCACATTTTTATTAATGGAAATGAGGAAACCATTTACTATGAACTCCCCTTAGTACACCCGGTCATAATTTGAGCCCCAACCTCCCCATCACGTACAAACAAGACTTGATATGACCCGCCTCGGTGGCCACGTGGTCTAGCCCGCTTCTCTCGCAGTAAACCAGACTGCCGATGACGGAGAGATCGAGGTTCGAGTCTCGGTTGGGTGTACTGAGGATGCTTTTTCCTCTATATCCACGCAAATGCGGGTACACTTCCTATAATTATAACCTTACTAATCCCTAAAAACCATTAGGGATAGGGTAGGATTAGGGTAATTGGTACAAAAGCGTATAACCCGGGCGGGTAGTAAGACACAGTACTAAAAAAAACTGGATATGGTGATACGCGTGCCCACTGATACGCGTCGCAAAAAGTTTCTCACAGTGATCTACCTATAAACCAAATTTATTTCCCTGTTTTCGTTTGTCTTCTTTGACATTACGTTTATTTCTAAATTGGGAAAATCCTTTGAAACCTTTTTTTAGAAATAAGTAAGGAGTTTTACTAACAGGATGTGGACCGTGGAAACCACAAAGGACCATGTACTTGGAGGAGGGTTAGATGTTGTGACATCAATCTAAAGGATTTGTGAGATTGTGAAATTAAAAAATAATATAGTGTGGTTGTCTTTATTACAAAATGATCATCTGTTAAACAGTTTTACTTGTTAGTTCGATTTCCACATAAAACCAGTCGAGAGTGAAAAGGGAAAGGGGAAATGAAGGTAATTATTTATTCGTATCAATGTTCGAATTACTCTAATAGTCAGAAAGTGGCAATGTGGCCAATGAAGAAATAAGATATAACCAAGGTCATTTATTTAAGTAACGGCAGGCGTTGAGCACTGGTTTTATTTTTTCGGAGATCGCTATAGCAATTAAGCTGTTGTGGAAAAGTTTGTTTTACAACTCAGATACTATTTGTTTACTATTGGTATAGTTAAGTATGGATTTAGGGTTAGATATTTGCTACTAAGAGGATTGTTGTACATTAATTTAGTTTTTAAGACGTGTACTGATAATTAGTCCTCAATTTAAAATATATAGACGTTATATATTCCTAATAAAATTACAAATATAAATTAGATAATAGAATGACAGGGGATAAAAGTGGGTACATATTTAAATATATGACTCAAACGTTAAGTTAGTTTAAAATAAACTATTTAAAATAGTGACAGTAATAGATGTATAATAAACATTATTTCAAAAATTTGGTAGAATAAATAAATAGGTATTTACTTTTTTAGTTGTTTTTGTAAAATATTATCTATATTTGTCAATTTTTTTTCTCTTGGAATATTTAAATGTTGGACGCAAAGCCCGAAAACGGCAAATGGAGAGATTTTTTGCTAAATCCTAGGATTGGACGTTTTAAAATTACCAAAGCCCGAAAATATATTTAATTTCGGGATTGTGCAGTTAATAAACGACCCAAGTTGAAAATGCAGTCGTTATATTAGGTTAGATTCGGTTATTTTAGGTTATGTTAAGTTAGGTTAGCTTAAGCTTTAAAAAAACAAATTTAGTCAGGGGGTCTTGATAATTCAAAATGGATTTGTAATTTCTGTCCAGCTCTTTTTGCATATTAGATTCACTTGCCCTCTTGAATGCATGTGGTTGCTCAAAATTTGGCACGCACCAACTAATCAGTCTAGTCGAGAAACGAACTAAAATGTTATTTCAAGCTTTGGTCGTTAAGTAATTGCACAATCCCATGTTCGGCTGTTTGGAGATGGCCAAATCCCGTAATTGAATAGAACTTCGGTCTTTGGTCATTTTAAAATGTCCAATCCCAAGCTTGAGCAAAAAATCCGTTCATTAGCCGTTTTTGGGCTTTGAGTCCAACATATATGTTTCATGAGCCGGCGGGCCTCAAAAAACTTTACCGGTGGCTGCGAGTTGAAAATCCATGCATTAGACCGTGTAACCACCAGTGCAAAGACAAAGTACTGTACATGGTAATTTAGATAAGAGGGAATCATTTTACAAGTATAATAGTTTAAAAAAAACAATGTTCATATACTTATTCCTATTTGTAAAGTCATGAGATCTTCAACTGTCACTTTTCATCGATAATATCAACATCTATTAAATAACCAGAATTATACTGTGTGTGACTAGATGAGTGAAACTTCAAACATTGTTTGTTAATTTTTTTTACTGCTTCTCATTATTCATTCTTTTTATTATACGTGTGTGTGTGTGTGTGTTTGTGTGTGTGCGCGCACGCGAATATAAACTGAATGAATAATTTATATATATCCAACTCCATGGCGTCAGCCCGTAATTGAGCCATGCCAATCGAGCGGCTACCGTTTCTTGGCGAAGATATTGCCATCTTCTTGCAGAAAAGAGGGTGCCATGTGTTCAACACAATGAACTTTCCGGACGTTGATTTCAGTTTTCTAGACTGACGCAGCTACTTTTTTTTATTCATAAACTACTCATTTGTCCTCACGAGGCTGAGTTGACCCCGTTCCAGACCCACAGCTTCACAGAAAATCTTGAAGCAACGGAGATCGAACTCGATACCTTTGTCTCTATAGCCAGGAGCTCTGATCTCCAGATCACAGAGGCGGAATATATATATATATATATTATTAATATTATGATAATTAATATATATGATTAATATATATTAATTATATATATATTAATTATATATATATTAATAATATAATATATATTATTAATTATCATAATATTGTAGGGATGAAGAAGGCAGATTTTAGAGGGAATACGAAATAATTTGTGTGGAGAGAAAGGGAGAGGAACCATTTTGTAAAAAACACTCTTAGTACACCCGGCCCGGAATCGAACCCCAACCTTCTAGTCTCCAGTAGTACATACTAAATGAGTTTGATATTTATAGACTACGTGCTCACTGGGATTGATTCTGGGAATTGTTAATACATCATTTTAAAATATCAACGTCCTAGTAAAAACTATGTAAGATATAAGAGGCTCAACACACTTTTAAGCACGATAAAGTAAGTAATATAGTAGCCAAATCCCCATGGTGTAGTGGTCAGTGAATCTGGCTACGAGTATAGGGGTCCTAGGTTAGATTCCCATCTGGTACCTTCGGTAGTTCTCTCGAAAGGAGAATTATCCCAAGAGCCACCAGGGTTTGGTTAGTTAGGTTTAGGTTATGTTTAATTGTATCCACTGGTTCCACACCCTCATACTCATTATCACCTTCATCTCATCTTATTGGGACATAGAAAGAGCCTCCATGGAAGAGATGTATGAGTAGTACATTTGGGCGTCTCCCGGGTGATAGTTCATCAAAACTGGCTAATCTTTCCACAAACTGGGCTACGAGGGTTATAGCCCAGACGGGCAGTATTTATATAGAAGCCAAGTTATTCTTAGCAAGATATATTGTTCCCGAAACTCAAAGGTAAATTATAAGTTAATGCAGCATATTAATCAATAATAAAGTTTGGAATGGTTTAAATTGAAGGGTATTTCGTCCTAGAGGTTTAATTTACATTTAAGAGCCCGTCTCACCCGCTTTGATAGCCGCATAGTCTAAGGTTTTACTCTCGCAATAGGCTTGACTGCTGATGATTGGTAGATCGTAATTAGATCCCAGCCGGGTGTTCTGAGGGTATTTTTACCTAAATGGTTTCTCTCTCTTCCCACGCAAGTGTGGGTACACTTTCTCTAAATTTAACCATACTCATCCCTAACTCATTAGCGTAGTTAGTACATAAGCGTATAACCCAAATTGATAGTGAGAAATGGTGCTAAAAAAAAGAATACGTATAAACCCACAGACGTATATTGAACAAGATATCTCATCGTGGTACTTTTTTACGATTTATCCTTGAAAAAAACGTAAAATTGAGACCATCGAAACAGCTTTTCAACACTATCTTGTATCTAACTTCAAAGTAAATCAGTCGTGAGATAGGCTTTTAAAACCAATAATGTGTGTTTAAAAATGTATGATCAAGGAAATATTTGTTTATCTTATATTACAAATTAATTGATGTTCAAGCTATTGTTTTTATAATCAAGGAAATGTTTTTGAAAACATTTTACATGCTTTGTAATCATGTAACAAATTTTGTACATTCAATAATGTAATGCTAATTTTAAAAGAATCAAAGTTGACTCAGGGTTTACTTATTTTATGTAATAGTCAAATACACGAATATAATAATTATGTTAACTAAATAAATATTCGATCTATCTCGGTGGTCTTGTTGGTGCTCGCCTCAGGACCCGTTATTCCTGGGCTCAAAGTTCAAACCCAGCCGGAGCTGGGGGATTTTTCTTGAGCGATAAAAATCCATAGCACAGCTTCCTTCAAAGGGAAAATAAATCTGGAGGTCCCATGTCGATTGTGATTCTATGTGGAAGGCAACGGGGAGCCATCCCGCTTCCTGAACAAACCGTGTATATATATATATATATATATATATATATATATATATATATTAGCCTACTGTATAAATTAAATATATTATTATAAAAATATATAGATTATATATACATACACTTTATATAATTTTATAGTAAGTTTTCAAACCATATGCCCATATGCATATGCGTGTTCTACTACAATACGATCATGGTGAATCTATATAGGCTATAATATATATATATATATGCATATATATAAATATTTATATTTACTTTTATATATAAATATTTATATGTACATTCATATATTCATATATATACACATACATATATATATATATATATAACAACCCCAGAATGTATATATATATATATAATAGCCTATATATATTCACCATGAACGTATTGTATTAGAACACGCATATGCATATGGTTTGAAAACTTACTCTGAAAGTAAATAAAGTGTATGTATATATATAATCTATATACTTTTATAATAATCTATTTAATTTATACAGTAGGCTAATGGAAGAAGTACGTTGGAAAATAATGTGCCATGAAATAAAATAATATTTTTAATATATTAATACTTAGGGCTTAATTTTTTTTATTCATAAGCCTAAATAATGGATTTTTTTCTTCCAAGCATTATTTCCATATTCCTTTCATATAATGACAAGGTTTACATAAGGCTATAATTTATTAATACAGCTTACCAAATATGCGTATAAACTGAACAATGCTAAAACACTTGAAAAACTGGTCAAAACATATTTATGAGGCAGATGAACAAGAAAACATTTTTATTAACTTTTGAACTGTTAGCAAAGGTAAAAGTTAATGTGAACCAACTATGTCATGTAACGCTCAAGTTTTATGAATAATCATCTTGTTTGGTGAGCTTGATCCGAAATAAGTAAAAAAATAACATGTCCAAATCGTAAAAATGGGACAAGGGTCCAATACCTTGACCAAAGTTCGATTCCCGGTATGGTCGGAAAAATGTAGCATAGGTGAAATATAGATTTCCCCTTTCAGGGTGATGAATTAACGGCTGAGGGCTGAATGTTGTGCTTGTTCTAGATTTAAGGTAACTTATAAGTCATGCCCTGATATAATCAATGGGTTCAAAAAGAGCGCGTTAAGTAGCTATAAAAAGTAATGGCATCTCATTTCGACGCCTAAATCTGGAATGCGTGATGGTCCTACGTTTTCCCAATTCAAGTTTTTTACCCTTTTCTTTGTGTCTTATGTTTCAACCTTTTCATAGTAATCCACGATATAATTAAATTAGAACCCCTTCTTGGGATGTTTAAATCGATTTCGTTCATCCTCCCCTTTGAAGTAAAAGCGCAGTTTCTTTAGTTTGATCCTATCTGAAAAGAATTACGGGACCTTCAAAAGTTTTAAATTAGGTTCTTCCTGCGCGTAATGAGATAAGTATTGCCAAGTCTCTCCACGCAGTCCTTTGTGGAAATAACGAGACTGCGTAAGACTTTCAAATTTTCTGAGAAGAGAGTTTTTTTCATTTACGACAAATGTGCGAAACCAATTTTTAAATAGTTATCAATATTTTTAAAGCCTGGATTGGTGGGTACGTGGTCTAAACATTTATCTAGTTTAGTCTGGTTTTAGTCAGGGCTTGAATTCTGGCTGGGTATAACAAGGATTTTTTTTTTCAATCCGTTTCACAGTCTCCCTCTACGAAAATTCCTCATCCCTACCTAATTACTTTAATCTGCAGGATAGTATTTTTTTTAAGTAAAGAAAAAATCTTAACTCAGATTAACTGTTAATTTGTTTAATATAAACAAAATCGATTAAATGTACATACCCATCTCGATATAATATCTATAGTTTAGTGAAGATATTAATTTATTATCCATATTGTATGCATATTGCGGATTACTTTTTAGTAATCAGCTTTGTATCATTTCTTCAAAATTTATCTAGGTTCGGTGATATGTGTGCATAAAATGTATGTCTTACCAATCTGTTAAAAGGCAAATACCATTAAAAAATACAATGCTCTTCTTTAAATTTTGATTCCATATGAGATGATTTCGTTCTTGTCAATGCAAATAACTAAAAGCTCAGGGCTTAATGGATGGTGGAATTAAAACACGAGCATTATTTTAGTGTTACAATTCCGGTAAATAATCGTTTATCACACTCTCGTTTCCTATGACCCCATTATGAATCATTTCTTTCCTCGTCAATGTGTTTCTCATATTGGGCAAGTTACTCGTTGTACTTTTTGCAGTAGCATATCCATGAGGAAAATAGGAGGAGGGGAGTAAGTTTCTCTCGGTCTGTCCATTGCTATTTATAGATGGATTAAGGCAGGTGTGTCACACTCGTTTTATCATAAGAACTACATTAATAAAAGAAAGTACTGAGGGAGCACATTTCAAAAAAAATATTGCCAACATTTCAAGTTAAAATAAATTAATGTTTAAAATATTTCTCCCAAAAAAGAAATTTTTTAATTATGTTAAGTTTTAAAACCGTCTTATGTTTTGTTTTGTTTTCACAAAAAATAAGAAAACCTCCATTTGCAGCAATGATGAAAGTGTAAGGACTTAAATAATTTGTTGAAGCTACTTTTATAATTGATGACAAAATTGTGTCTGTAAGCCTTGATATCTCGAGTTTTGATTCCTCTTCGTGAGCCAAAACTATTCTACATGCAATGTTGAGCTAGAATCCCTAGGACAAAGAGAGAGAGAGAGGTTTGAATCTCACTCGGGTGAACTGGAGGTGGCTTTTCCTAAATGGTTGTACACTCTCTCTCTCTCTCTCTCTCTTTCCGCGCAAATGTGGGTTCACTTCATATATTCAACCTTCCCAATTCATAACCCATTAGCGTAATTAGTTCTTAAGCGTATAACTAGAACGGGTAGTAAGACGCAGTGCTAAGTATTATTATTAAATATTAAAATTCTACATAAACATGGGCGCCCATAAAAACGGGATAAAGGGGTCTTGAGCCCCCTTATCATTCTGCAATATTTACTTTTTGATTTGCTAGTTTTTACCCCAAAAAATGTGTATTTGAGATTTGGCTGCAGTTTTCAATAAAAACTTAGAATCATCAATATCCAAGTTAACATAGATAAAATTTAAAAAGTGTAGTTTTCCTCCCATTCCCTCTTCAACAGCTTTCCTTTCATTTTGTTTTGTTCAATAAATTTAATAAAAAATATATTGTTTCTTTACAATGGGTTCAGCTACAACTTATTTTATTTTTTTGTTAATTTTACAGAAACTTTCTTTTCGTTGCGAGAATTGGCTCTTGAAACTAATATAATTGGCTCAGAACTATGTTCATAAGCTCTAAAATTCCCTCTCACAATGTTAAATCCCTTAAATTTGCACTCGGGAAGGTGGGGGTCATGGGGTGCCACACTCTCAGCAGATGGGACTCCAATCCACCCCCCATTTTGAAAACCCACATTGTCGCCCTTGTATATACATTATGTGTGACCAAATAATGCACATTTGGTGCAAAAATTTAATCAAATTTAGGAAACGATATCTGGTGATTACAAATTTAGTAAACCAATCCCACTTGCTAGAGTTCACTAGATAATGACCAAATAAAAAATGTTATAATCCAAAATTGAGTATTCCTACAATGTTTGTAAAAATAATAATCGGGCCGTATTGCTATGTTGGCTTATCACAGATCAATCCGTAAGTTTAAAACTCTTGCTCAAATATCTGGCCATCGTCTTGACTTTGGCTAATATAATTTATATTCTCTAATAATAATAAAATATTCAGTGCTCTATAGCAAAATTAAAAAAGCAAATAGTTATTATTAATCTTGAATTGTTATTATTAAAATATATTTAATATAAAAGTAGCTTCATCTGCGTATGCATAGGTCTATTAAATTCTTTTTTCGCCACAAACACGAGTTCATGTTACTAAGAATTCACCACCCCTTTTTTTCTAACTTTATTTTTTACAAAAGTATGTATACATCTTTAAGCTAGCATCTAAAGCTATCTAATGTTCACAAAAGTCCCCATCTCCCTTTGTAGATTTTAGTCCCCTCCCCTCTTCCCTTTCCACCTCCTACTTTAAAGTCTGAGTACGCCTCTGGCAATATTTTGTATATAAATTACAGTATGGGAAAATTAAATAGAAGTGGACAACTTTGAATATGAACTCGTTTTGTAAAAACACCGACTTCACGTTTAAATAGTAATGAATGGGTGATCGGCCATGAAATAATCGTATTTGACATTTTTGAAAGATTCAAGTTTTACCTATATGTATTCATACCCCAAACCATGTATTCTTAAGATGGCAATTCTTAAAAATGTTTTTTTTTCCAATGTTAGCTATCCTGAATTTTATTTTTGCAACCACCGAATGGTTCTACCTAACACAATCTGATATATGTATGCTACCTGTTTAGGTGGCCACATGGTCTAAGGTGTCATTCTCATGTTAAACTAGACTGCCGATGACAGGGAGATCGGAATTTGAATCCTGGCCGCGTGTACTAAGGTTTTTAATTGTTTTCCACCCTCCCTCCACGCAAATGGAGGTACAATTACTCTAAACTTAACCTTCTCTCTCTATCTCACTAGCGTAAATAGTACATATGAGTGAACCTTAACAGGTAGTAAGAAGCTAAAAAAAGTGTAGATTATGCTCTGCGTTTATTATTATTATTATTATTATTATTATTATTATTATTATTATTATTATTATTATTATTATTATTAGCAGCACCACGTCTTACTACCAGTTCAGGCTACATGCACTTACGCTAATGTGTAATGGTAGGGTGATTGTGAGATGAAATGGAGGACCTACAGTTTAACGTGGAATCCGAGCCAAGGTGGCATTCCACACATTCACAAGTTGTGATTAATACACGTCTTGTCAGAGGTGAAGGAAGGGTTTGGCGATCAGATAAATATGTGCCGGGACCTAGGATTGAACCTCGGATCCCCAGCACAGAAGTCCTTACCCCTAGACCACCTGGTCACCGTCTTACTATTCATCCGTGCTATCCACATACTTACTAATGAGGTAGTGATAGAGAAGATAGAATCAAGAATCAAAAGGAAAGCTATTCGCATTTGCTCGGAGGAAAAGTGGGATACTATTTAAGGTAAAATCTGAGTACACTTGTCCGAAATTTGAGCCCAGTCATTAGTTATGATGAGACTGACGTTTCGATCAGTGCCCCTAATGGTGCAGTTATCTGATATGCAAGCACACTTTTTCAAACAAATAATTTAACGATGATATAAATTAAAAACCAAACTAAAATATGTTTCTTCTCTTCTCAGCATCCCACTAAAAGCCATCCCCCCACACTGAACAAACAGATCTGTTGAANCCCCTACTCACAGCACCGGGTTGAATAGTTTCTCCAGCGATCTACCAGGCAGCGCTGACGTAGATCTAGTGTCCGCCAGATTTACGTTTGACCCTCTCTCTCGTCCCCCTCTCAGTAGAAGATTGGAAGGGGATATCAACTAACCTAAAGTTGGAAGGGAAATGGAGGGGAGTAGGAGGAAGGTTACTCTCAGGAAATATAGGAATGGGAAGCCGCAGGACAGAGCTGTGTTTGCTATCTCCTAGACTCTGGAGCACAGAAGACTTACTTTTTCGTTCCGGTAGCGTTTCGTGAAAAACAGTCCCGCCAAAAAACCAAACATATATATCCGTTGCGCGTGTGTGTGTTTTTGTTTGTACCTATCACATGTGAACTATGCTCAGTGCTGTGTTATGTTTGGTGTCGCTCTCCTTGGTGTCTTCGGACGTTACAAAACTCCCGGACACTTCGGGTATCGACTTCGTTCTCACAGAGAAACTTGGAGTGGACAAGTTTTTCTCTCTTTGGCTCGTCTTCAACAATGGTGACGTCAAGACGTCAGGTAAAATAGCCGTTGCACGACCTTCGCAATAGTTTACTTATCCATAACGCTTCGTCTATTACGGACAAACACAACACATTCTCAGTTAAGTTAAAATAATTTATCAGTTGATCGTTTGACTAGAAAGTATTTGATTTTTTTTTTAAATGGTGTAGGTAATGAATGGTATTGTTACCACTCGTTCAATCGCAACCAAACAATGTTTTTGAATTATTTTTTTTATGAACATGTCAAATTAATGTACACCGACCGTAAAATTCATGCCTGTGTTTGTTAATTTTAATTACACTATTATACGTATAGTTCTAAACGCGATGTTAAGAAATGTTGTACAGCACCATGGCTCATAAATTCGCTTAACCTAACTACATTAATATTTTATCTAGATGCCCAAACTTATCGCCCAGCATTTATAATAAGATTTTGTTGGAAAGAACAACAGTTTATAAATAGTTATAAACATATTTTTTTGACATCAATAATCATTCAAACAACAATGATAACAATCTACCATTTAGGCCTAATCTATGTGTTTGATACTTTAAAAGGACAGCTGCAAGTCACATGACTTGACATATAACAACGTGAAAGTATATATAATTACTTTAGTAAGTGTCATATACTGTTATTTTTACCAGAATAATAATATAATTAACTGTACTGGTAGCTGACTGTAGGTCTTCAATAATTGCTACGGGACAAATACACGTGTAGGTTTAAAGTTGTATTATATTCTCACCACAAAATATAATTGTTTTATTCATTTCGTATTCAACTTTAGGCAATTCGCCAGAATTTTATCTACTATGGATGTGATATTCAGGTATCACGTCTGCACACTTAACCAGAAGGCCCGCATCGATTACCGGACTCACTGAAATTGTATAATTGAGGTCTGGTTACTGCGTTTTTTTACTATTAAGTTAGTATGTAAGTCATGAATCTCACACCTCAGCTCAGTCAGTAGCGTGCCTGCCTAATGAGTTAAGGGTCCCGGGTTCGATTCCCAGCATGGCCTAAAAGTTTATCATTGCTGAAATATGGGTTCACCCTTTCTTATAGATAATAAATTGACGGCCAAAGACTTGTTGTTTTGACTATCCTAGTCTTTCAAGTTAGATTATAAAGTACATGAAGCTACGACAGGCCTAGTGGAAATATATATTAATTGAATAAAAAACTGTAGGTGACCTGGTGGTCTAGGGGGTAAGGTGTCAGACTTCTGTGCTGGCGGCCGGAGTTCAATCCTCGGTCCCGGCACAGATTTATCTGATTACCAAACCCTTCCTTCACCTCTGACAAGACATCTTGTGAATGTGGGGAATGCCAGGCCTCCACCGTGGTTCGGATTCCACGTTAAACTGTAGGTCCTCCATTTCATCTCACAATCACCCTACCATTACACATTAGCGTAAGTGCGTATAACCCGAACGGGTAGTAAGACGAGGTGCTAAAAATAATAATTAATATTGTAAAATACCTATGTTTCACACCATGCAATTTCTAAAATATGGGACATTTACGGAACACATACGCGTTGGGGTTGAAACTCTCAAAGTAAAATTAAATACGGGATGGGTGGTCGGTCACCTTTGGTATACCTTGATACGCATTGGAGGGAACGTTANACATTAGCGTAAGTGCGTATAACCCGAACGGGTAGTAAGACGCGGTGCTAATAATAATAATAATAATAATAATAAACTGACCTAGGCCACCGCCTGGAAACAGTTATGGATGTAAAAATGTAAGCCATGAACTGATATCACTGTGTTAATAAAATGCACTTTAAATATTTAACAGAGCGTAACCGTCCTCAATAAATGACAACGTATTGAGTGAGCTCACATCTTTCAAATTTGCCTTAGTACGAGTATATCAAAAATTACAGCTGCAGAACACATGATTTGCTGTGTGATTGCAGACAAGATGAGACTAACGCCTTTGTCCGCTTGTTCACACTGTTGGTGTTTTCTAAATCAATCTTCAGACGCAGATTGAATGGCTCTCGCCAATTAGGGTAGGAATAACTTGATTTCGAGACGGCGACTGAAAGATAATCGATAGTGAAAGAGAGAGAGAGAGCACATGACAAGTTGCTGAGTGATGAAAATATAGTACTCGGTAGATGTTTTACCCAAAGTGGAGAGCGGTACTTTACAAATTTCCTGACATTCGTTAACGATTGCTTTGACGATAAATACTGTCGAAGGTTAAAAGAAGCACACACGTTCCACTAAGAGTCAAAGAGGTTGATTAACAAGTTGAGGTTTGACCCCACTGATTCAACAAAATAATCATTATTAGCTGATCAGTTGATAATATATTGGTTCATCAAACTAAAGGTCCGGGATTTGATTCCCTGTCCAGGAACCTTTTTCTAAAATTAATCGGGTAGATTATTATAAAACATAATAAAGATCATATATATTCTTTAAATTGAATAATAACACATGGACACGGGAATTTAATCCCACGCCTTTGGCTTGGTACATATATTAATATTTGTACAATTATGGTAATTGGACTATTGACAACGTAAAGCCCTCCCGAGTCGAAGGTGGCTGCGCTATCTGATAAGTTTGTGATCTTAATTGATCGCTCATATGTAGCTGACGATCTCTGCACGTCCATTACAGATTCTGCCTTAAAATATGAGTGAAGGATGACTCCTGAATAGCTCAGTGGGTAGAGCATTGGCGGGCTAGATTCCAGTGTCCACGTGTCATTTTTAAATTTAAGTATTTTTATATTTTGATGCAGCTATAACCATAGTTAACCAAAATAATTAATAGCTTTGCTCTTTAATCCATCATCAAAACTTATAGATAACTTATGTTATGCATGGTGCTATGTGGTATGAGTTTGCTTTTTAATGTTTGCTTGTTTCGTTGTTTGTCGTCCGTGTCGAGTTCAATATAACCTAGTCACGACCTAAACGACGAGTATGTGAGCGTCCCCACCCTCTTTCTCGACATACCAGAAGTCATATTCATGAACTCTTTCATGCGAAAACTTTTTAAAGTAACACATAAACTTTTCACTGTAAAGTTCTCTATCTTTGTAAAATTTCTGAAGGTGGGTTGGAAAGAACGCGAGAAAAAGGTAGTGTTTTTGCAGTTTTTGTGACAAAATATTTTTTTCGACAAATAAATAAAATATTGCCTCCAGTACAAATACATAATTTAATTTTCTTCACAAGGTGACCTTAAAATTTCTTGAATATTTATCAAGCATGCTCTGAAATTTACTGACAACTTTTTTCCTTCATTTAAAAAGTTTGTTAGTATGCTCATGACAAATATTCAGGAACTTTTGATATAATCATGTGAAAATATATATATATATATATATATATATATTTCTACTGAAGCAATAGTTTATTTTAGCCAAAAATGTGTTGATATAAAAACTGCAAAAACACTGACCTTTCCTCACGTCCCCTTCCATCACGCCTTAATTTTAAGTCCGTTCCCCGTAGGAATTGTTTTCTGAAAGGCATTTTTCCCTACCATAAATCTATTATATAGTAGGATATTGGTAGGAAAAAAGACCTTTCGGAGAGTAATTCCTACCGTGAATGGAATATATGTTCCTTTCTGCCGTAGAGCAATAATCATCATACATCTCTCCTTTAAGCTTGCTATTGTTTTACCTTGTAACAATTCCCACATGTTGGTCTTTTTCTCCCCCTTTCAACATATTACTTCTTTACTTTGTAGCCATTTCACCATGCATAAATATCGTTACTGTGTCATTTTTTGAATATTTATCCATTTCACCATTCATGTTAATCTATTCTTACCATGTTTCCTTGTAAAAATATAACAATTTCTTCATTTCCCTACGCATTCTCTTTTTCTTCTTACTATGCTACATCATCAACACACCTTAACATTATGCATATTTCTCCTTTTTGTATCGGCTTAGCCTACTGTCATTTTATCTGTCTGATGTTTTTTTCATTCTAAAGCTTCCTTTTTTTTCAACCTCTTACTGTGTTACATTGGTGGCACAGTTTCTCTTTTCCCTTTAAGGTTAGGTCATGTTGAATTATGTAATGCCATGCCATGAAGACCCCATCACGCAAGCGAGTGACCCTTTATAATTCTTTCACATATGAAGTTATTGAACGCAGTGTTTCCATAATAGCAACGAACTAACAAGATATCTTATCACCTAACGAAAGTCAGCAATGTGAAAATGCTGCATGGCGAAGAGGTAATGGAGGTACTTGACGTGCACTTTCTAAACACATGGATTATATTACTTTCACTACTACTAATACTGCACATATGAAACTTTTATATTTTTAAAATTTATTTTGCACCGCATCTTACTACACGTTCGGGTTAGACACTTTAGTACTAATTACGCTAATGGATTAGGAATAGGGAAGGTTGAATTTAGAGGGAGTGAACCCACATAAGCGTGGAGGGAGAGTGGAAAACCATTTAGGAAAAACCACCCCCAGTTCACCCGACTGAGATTCGAACCTCGATCTCCCCATCCTCGGCAGTTTAGCTATACACAACTAGCACGTTAGCTAACTACGCAACCGAGGCGGGTCCTTTTATATTGAGATCTTTTTTTTACTGGGAATATTTTAAACGTGTGCCTTCTAAACCAACTCATTAGGCCTATATAAGCACACAATTTATAAACTGACTTAAGTCTGGTACAGACAACACATCATCCTTCCGGCTGTAAATTAATCATTATGAAAGGGGAAATCCCAATTTTACCGATACAACATTTGTCACTGTGGCAGTAATCGAACCTAGGGTCCTTAGTTCAGTAGGTAAACACGCTACCGACTGAACTAAGATAATGCAAATACAATTGAGCTATTAAATGGATAGCAGGTCCACCCCGTTTTCAAAGAGTAGTTAGTTTCGTGGACATTATCATAACTGGAATTAAACCAGGATTTTCCTTGATGTTTGATTGGCCACTCTTACCACAGGGACAGTATTAGAATTTAACAGCAACTGGTTTTATTATGACTAATTTATAAATTACGGGGAAAGGCATTAATCTTAATATCTCGTATCCAAGTTAAAGTGAAACAAAAGGCCTTGGAAGTGCTTATAACCGTGACGAGGTGTATTTTTAAGACAGTACCTACCTCTGAGAAACTTTGGTTCAACTCCTGGTGAAATGTCAATACTTTTCTTAATCATTTTTATAAATCTATTTTGCTATTTTTTATTGGTGAAGTTACTTTTAAGGGTTTCACTTTTTTATATTTTAAATTTTGTATGATATTAATTTGGTTATTATATAAATAAAGTATTGATGCTTGATTAAATAATTCACATATTTTTCTCTTAAATTTATTATTATTACTGTATCATCATCATCATTATTACTATTATATCATATTATATTTAAGAATGTAATTAGGTCTAATATGACTAGAAGCCTCTATTAATATTAAATTTTTATTAATCATTAACAATATTAATTAATATCAAAAATATATGACCCTACGCTAATGTATTAGGAATTAGAAGGGTTGAATTTAGACGAAGCTTACCCGTATTCGCGTGGAGCGAGAGTGAAAAGCCATTCAGCCATTCAAACCACACCTAGTTCACCCGACCGAGATTCGAACCTCGATCTCCTCATCCTCGGCAGCCTGGCTCTACACGAAACTAGCGCGTTAGCCAACAGCGCCACCGAGGCGGGTATCTGGGTTAGCTATCGTGCGCCCTGTTCGGGTCAGCTAGCAAGACCGATTCTCACCAACATGACTTGGGTTTGATCCCCAAAAGATTGCACAGTGTGATTTATCATACACTCACCAGGTGATTAATATCGCAGATATTTGAGACTCCCTCTCCTCGTCATGTGTAATTATATTGAGTCTATTTGGCATTTAAATATTGAGAGACACAATTCCTAAGCTGAGGAGTCAGTTCGCTGTTTAGAATTTTATTTAAGATTCCGGGTTCGAGATACACTATTGGAGAAGGGTTGAAAGAGGTGTGTGTTTATTTTAATGTGCCCCCACTTGAGTGAGGAGCAAAATAAACCTCCTAAGTACACCTACAGTAGCCCCATGACTTCTTTGGTGCTGACTGACACCTAGCAGCTGACTTCTGACAGTCAACATTTAGGTATATACCTAAATTTTTACTGTCAGAAGTGACAGCTGCTAATCACATATGTTTGCAGATCATATGGTTCGACGTAGGAAAACATAATTTGGTCTGGTAACTTTTCAAAGCTTTCAGTCAGCACCAAAGGAAGCCATGGGGCAACTGTATTTAGGAATAGAGCTCCGACCTACCTATCACCGACAAACCAGACTTGGTGAGGCTATCAACTAAGTCCTCATATCCACTGGTTTGTATGTCTTTAACAGTAATATAAGTTGTCTCCTAAAAAAACATATGTATGGTTAAAAATCTGGATTCTGTGACTACCAAGGTTGTTGTTAAAAGGTTTTGGAAAAGGTCCCAACAGGAAAAATCCAAGGCAATGTCGATGAAATATTGTCACCACATACCTCTAACAAGCGGTTAAGAAACGGTACTTGACGGTAGAGTAGAGTTTGATTTTTCGTTACGGGTTCATTAGCCTTACTCTGTTATGCAAGAAGTTTTCGATCAGTCACACGTTGCATTCCCACCGTGTTCCCCTTCTTATGGCGCTAGAATAGTCGAGCAGAAATCATAAACGCCAGAAAACAAGTAGGTTTATAACGTTACTGGGTGAAGCTGTAGGCCTACTTCAGTAGGATTGTGTTGTGACCCCTGCCCCTCCCCCATTAAATTATATATTTGACTCACAAAGATCAATTCTAAGCTTCTAGACCAATTACTTTAATGATCAACCAAAATATGTAGTGTATTTTTTTAATTTTTTTTTTAGACTAGAAAATTTTAACTTCTAAACTATCATATACTTTTAAATTGAAAAACTATACTTGAACATGGGAATCGAACCCGGGACCTTTGACTTAGCACTCCGATGTTCTAACCACTGAGCTATCCAGGGGTAATCCTGTGGCCGGGATCATTCTTTATTCATATTTTAAGGCCAAGTCTGTGATGGACTTGCGGAAATCGTCAGATACACATGAGTAATCAATTGAGTTTACGAGTTATCAGATAACGCACCCACGGAAAGGTCTATATGTGTACAGGCTCATAGAAAATAGTTTTGTATCCATTCCAGTAAACAATAAACTCTTGTATAAACTGTTAAAGATGTTTGTCAATATTTAACCTGAGTTCAACATATAAATGGTACTATCACAGTTACCTAGGCAACCTCCTTATTACGTTCGGGTTTAACAGATATTCCCCCTAATTACACCCTCATTGGTGGGCACGCAGACTAGATGTAAGGCTCACTCACTCTATTGTTTGCCAACTACAGGGAGGTCAGGGTTATATTTCCGGACGGGCGTATTAGGTTTGTTTCCCATAAACTGTTTTCCACCCTCCATCTTCGTAAATGTGGGTACATTTGCTCTAAAATTAAACCTTCCTCATCCTTAACACACGTATATATCGAACGGATAGTGTGATGCGATTTAAAAACAATATTTAAATTTATTCATTCATTCAATTAATGACAGTCCTTAGATTTATTTAAATGGAAACGCTAAACAATTTCAGCCAATTAAATGTGTTTGGAGAACAACAAGAAAGTATGACTCCCCTGCTCTTCCTCCCCAAAGAGTATTGTTATTTATTTTCTCCATAAGTGTTGAAAGTTGTTTCGCCTTTTCTATCCTCCATGGCACTCTGAACTATAAATGAGCATCAACCTACCTACTTTTATGGTCCTTTTAGATATTCACATTTTGCCATTAGCTGTTGGGGAGAGTTTCAAACTTAAAACTATTTTCTTTTGTGAATAAATTTTGTAGTTTAAGAAAATCGTCCTTCACTCAAATGGACTCGTTGTAAAAAGTAATATTAGATATGAAAAAGCATTTTTTTAAATGAAGGATCATAGTATCCCTTTAAAAAATATACATTTTGATTTAATTAATCTCATTGAGCTTAGCAAATGTACTTTAAGGTGGGATGGAAGGGGAAGTGATAAAAAATCAGTGATTAAGAAGTTTGTATGGCAAAACATTTTTTTTTGTCAAAATAAATAAAATATTGCTTCAGTACAAATATAGAGTTTAATTTTCTTCACATGTTGATATCAATAGTTGGTGACCTGACGGTCTAGGGGTAAGGTGTCCGACTTCTGTGCTGGCGGCCGGGGTTCAATCCTCGGTCCCGGCACAGATTTATCTGATTACCATCACCTCTGACAAGACATATTGTGAATGTGGGGAATGCCAGGCCTCCACCGTGGTTCGGATTCCACGTTAAACTGTAGGTCCCCCATTTCATCTCACATCACCCTACCATTACACATTAGCGTAAATGCGTATAACCCGAACAGGTAGTAAGATGCGGTGCTAATAATAATAATAATAATGATGATGATATCAACAGTTGTTGAATATCTAGCATAAGCAACAAACTTTTACAAACTTTTTAAATTAAAAGAAAAAGTTGTCATTAAAGTTCAGAGCACCCTTAAAAGATTTTTTTTAAATATAGAGTTTACCGTGTGAATAAAATTAAATTCTGTGTTTGTACTAGAGCAATATTATATTTTATTTTTGCCAAAAGAAATTTTTGCCTTTAAAAGTGCACAAACATTGGCTTTTTATCGCATCCCCTTCCACTCTACCATAACTATCCCACTTTTCTCTGTACATTAATTACACCTTTCTACTCTAAATAAAATTGTCTCAATCAGTAGGATATCCAGATTTTATGGCACTAATGGCTTTAAAAGGTTTCTTAGACCATCAGTCTCAAAAACTTATCTTTGTTTTATTCGAGAGTACCTAACTTACTTATATTTATTACAACGAAATTTAAATAAACTAGATAAGCCTATAGTTCGCTCTTGTTCGAAGTTAATATAATACAACTTTATCCCAAACAAATGAATTACGAAAATAAATTGTAATATACGATTTAACTAGCAGGCTTATTATTATTATTATTATTATTATTATTATTATAATAGAGAGTGAATTGATTTTTACATGGGATGCTGGTGATCTATTTCGAGTCGTGATATATTTGTTTACATGTATTTATGTATATGTATTATATAAATATTGTTCACGAATTCTTACTACACGTCCAGTCTATATGGTTTTTAACTACGCTAACGTGAAGGAGATGAAGGTAAAATTTAAAAGGAGTGTACCAACATTTTCGTGTAAGAATAGTGGAGAACTAGTTGGGAAAAAGTACTCACAGAACACTTGGCTGAGATCCAAACCTTAAGTTCTCCGTCCACGTACCCACTTATGTGAGCAAACCTAATATACTCAGGTAATATTTACAATAAATATAGTTCCTTCTATCTTTCAAATTTATGTGTAGTTCCCCTTGATTAATTCTATTTTTTTTTTTCCTTGAAGACCTTTAATATCAATAAATGAGCGTATAGTATTTTGAGGGTCTGAAAATATTTGTCTAAATGACTACAAATTTATTTAGATTTGTGCTTTGCCAATCAAAAATGTTATTGATATGACCTAACCATTGAATATAATGAATTTGTTGAATTCAATGCTAGTTTATCCAAAGCGTAGGTAAAACTAGTATGAAAACTCCCCATTAGATCACTCTACAATAAATGTATTTGTTTGACCTGATTTACGTTTACTTTCGATGTCAAAGTCTATTGTTGCTGTGTAAGTTTAAAAAAAAATTAGATACGCAATTTTATACGCTTTCTAGTGCAATAATAGTTTCTTGACAATTTAGCTTGGTCACGTTTCCGTTAAATTATAAAAAGTCACGCAGTCCAACTTTCAAGTTTTATTGTGGATGAAAACTGTTACGGTAGAGTGAACTACTACTAAAGGATTTCTTGTCTAAGACCATGTCTAGTTTTTTTCTGAAGTACGCATTATATTGAAGTAACCATTTTCTAAAATCACTGTTGGGAGCCGGAGAAGGTGATCAAAATAAATCACATATTTCTTCAGTAGAAACATAAATTTTATCCGACACCTTAGCTCAGTCCGTATTGTGTCTGTTTACTTAGCTAAGGGTCTCAGGTTTGATTCCCGACATGACCGAAAAATGTATAATTGGCGAATAATTGTGGGTCTACCTCTTCATAGTGATGATTATTAACGGCCTGGGAATGGGTGTTGTGCCTGCCTTCGTCAAGTTAGATTATAAGGTATATGAAGCTACGACAGGCCTAGCAAGCTGGCAGTGAAAAATAGATGACTTGAATAAAAAAAAACTGACACGGACAACAGGCTGGAAATAGTAATGGATGCAAAAAAAAAAATAGTTTAATTTTATTCAAATCTTTCAAGGGTTTTCTGGAAATTAGTGATAACTTATTCTCTACATTTAAAAATCTTATCATCCAACACCACTATGCTCATGAGAGTCAATACCTGTTTATATTTCTATGTGATGAAAATTAAAAACTATATTTCTATTAGAGCAATATTTTATTAATTTTGAAAAAAAAAGTGTTATTATAAAAACGGTGACCTGGCGGTCTAGAGGTAAGGTGTCAGACTTCTATGCTGGCGGCCGGGGTTCAATCCTAGGTCGCGGCAAAGATCTATCTGAATACCAAACCCTTCCTTCACCTCTGACAAGACATCTTGTGAATGTGAGGAATGCCAGGCCTCCACCGTGGTTCGGATTCCACGTTAAACTGTAGGTCCTTCATTTAATCTCACAATCACTCTACCATTACACATTAGCGTAAGTGCGTATAACCCGAACGGGTAGTAAGACGCGGTGCTAATAATAATAATAATAATAATAATATAAAAACTGGCAGTTTCTTGCGTCCCATATACTTCCATATATTAACGACACATCTTCTCTTTCTTTTAGTTTTTGGAACGAGTTCAAGGCAAAATCGACCCCAATCCCCCTTTCTCCTCTCCCTCGTCACCTGTCAATTCTCCCATAAAATTCTTCTTATAGGAGGTGTCGTCTCTTCTAGAAGGTGTAAAAAATTTATTTAAAAAAAAAAGGTCTGGCTCGGTTCCTGTTGTGCGAGGATGTCCTACAGAAGACTTGTGGTTGGCGCCGTCCTATTCCCGCAACCAGTCTCCACGCGCACCATCCCTCCCCACTCCTTTCTTCCATACCCCTTTCTAAAGGTAGGAACGCTGCGGGCCACGCGACCGGCGGGCGCCGACATGGTCCGTTTCCACTCACACAAATACATGACTTCTAAACCAAATAGGGACGGGCAGGAATGCTCAATGTTGTGGGAATAACCGCTGTTCCAACTCACTGATCATTTCACTCAATTGACAAGTTCATTAATCAAGCTAAACAAGTTTTAATAGTTAACCCACTTCGGTGGCCTTACGGACTAGGGCGTCACTCTTGCAATATATTAGACTGCCGATGACGGAGATATTAGGGTATGAATCTTTGCCAGGTGTGGTTCGTCTTAAATTGTTTTCAATTCTCTTTTTCTCCACATAAATGCGGGTACAATTATTCAAAACTCAACCCTTCTAATCTATAAAACACCAACGTAATAAGTAAATAATATTGGTGTAGCACAAAGGGTAGTAAGACATGTCAATCAAAAAATCAAATTCCTTAATTCAGTAGTTTAAGAATTGCAGCCCTTATAGATTACACCCCAGAAGTTAGATTGGTCATTTCATGAAATGAGCATTTTCTACCCATTCCGTGAAATTGCTTTTTCGCTTCCATTTTACAGACAGGTCGAAAGCTCATCCAGCTCAAGCATCACTTGGAGCTGCCCAATTCATGAACTAGCTCAGGGGTCCCAAACTCTATGCCACCTGCCGAGCCTTTTGCATCTGCCCACCACTTTTTGACCACAACTGAAAAATTCTTGACTAATAATTTTAATCTGTCACTTTTCCCACAAAAATCTAGTTTGTGCTTATCTCCAGGTCTAATTTTCTCAAAATGTTGGTGTTTGATAGCCAGCCCCCCTCTTTCCAATCCCGTCCTCTCATTCTTCATTCTTTGCCTGCTCATTTTCAAAGTGTACTTTATTACTCGGAACTATCATTATACTCACTAATACCATGCTAATACTGCCTATTTCCTTTGTAAATATCTTTACATGGATCTACCCAAATTTGCTGCCTGAATAAACTCAGAATAAACATATATTTTTAAAATGTGCTTAAGCACCAAAATGGTGGTGAATAGTTAGATATTTCCTTGTGTATTTAATTTGCTCTTGTTAGAATTGTAAATAAAGCTGTATTTATTTTATTGACATTGACTTTTGGTTTGGTGAAAATTGTTTTAATTGTTTAAATTGGGTTTGGACTAACTTTTTGTGTGTACCATTTGCGTTATTTTATATGCGATTTTTAAAAAAACATTAAATTTTAAACTCACAATTTTTTTTAAAAAAATTTGTCTGTGTGTTTTATTTGCATTATGAATTATGTTTGGCTATAAATTTGGTTAGAAAAAGTGATTGTTGCCTGCCGCGTTACCGTTAGTTTTGAATATGCTCCAAGGTACAAAAAGGTTGGGGAACTCTGAACTAGTTATTTTCTAGATGGTATCCCTTGTTTTATATAAACACCGCATATTACTACCCGTTAGGATTATACTACGCTATTGTAATAATTACGCTAATGGTTTTAGAAATTAGGAAGGCTATATTTAGAGGAAGTATACCTACATGTGCGTGGAGGTAAAGTGGAAACCCATTTTGGTAAAAAAAAACTCCAATACACCCGAAAGAGATTTGAACCTTGATCTCCCTGTCATCGGCAGTCTGGTCTACTACGAGAATTGCACGTTATACCATTTGGCCACCGAAGCGAGCTATACCTTTGTTAACGTGTGTTAAAGGGTGACCTGGTAGTCTAGGGGTAAGGTGTCAGACTTCTATGCTGGCGGCCGGGGTTCAATCCTCGATCCCGGCAAATATTTATCTGATTACCAAACCCTTCCTTCACCTCTGACAAGACATCTTGTGAATGTGAGGAATTCAAGGCCTCCACCGTGGTTCGGATTCCACGTTAAGCTGTAGGTCCTCCATTTAATCTCACAATCACCCTACCATTACACATTAGCGTAAGTGCATATAGCCTGAATGGGTAGTAAGGCGCGGTGCTAATATTAATAATAATAATAGTAATAACGTGTGTTTGAACGTAAACATAAAAAATACCGGATGTATATCGATAGCCTATTAATTTGTAGTGTTGAAAATATCAGAAGTTCTCTCTAGAAGTGGAGAGTGTGTAATATCATATAATTTTGGTTATAAACCATCCAAACTTAGCAAAACCTAATCTTCATTGCGGAGACAAAAGTTGAACTTGGTCAAAATGTTTATCTATTGACGCGTGCAAGGTTAATTTAAGCTAGTTTGGTATAGTTTTCATCGTAAACATTTTTTTTTTATTCTCATATCGGCAATATCTAAGCATTGTTACCCGAAATGTACGAACGGTTTCACGACAGTTAACTGAGTAAATATTTATTTTGTAATGCATGATAATCATTGTATTAGATATTACAATCATTTCCAGTTAATGAAATGTGAATGAGAAGATTCCAGCTCACTGAATTAGCAGAAATTTGCCCAACTCGTTAAATGGGCAGTTTCACTAATTGGTTCTAATATATTCCCTGATTTTCGTTGAAAGGGGCATTTTAAAGTCCTTTTTTCTTTCCAGAATTATACTATATTGTAAATTTTGGTAGGAAAAAGAGGCCTATCAGCCATTCCTGTGTATAGTTTAGCCGTTCACACGTGCATGACATAGTGGAATTATGCCACTCATATTACTCGTACTACATATAATTATAGACTTTAAGGCAGTAATGATTATTGCTTTGTGATGAGGGTTCGTGGAACATCCATCCTCAGTACACCCTTCCAGGATTTGATCCTCAAATTCTCCACCACCACGAAGCAAGACCAAGCGCGATGAAAGATCATTTTTTCTAGGGTGAGGAGGGGTGTCCACTAAAAAATTATGCTATACCTTTGGCCAAGAAAAGTTTTATACGTATATTTGAACCTCCCTAAGGTGAAAATATATTCCAGGTGGATTGTGGATCCCCCATATAACCTTCCCTTTTTATATGCCTTTGAACCAGAAAGTCTTCCCAATCTTAATGCATGTATCTCTGTATTCATGCGATGTTGTTTTAATGATCTCTTAAGGTGGGGATGCGGGGAACGCGAGAAAATCTCACTGTTTTTGCAGGGCTTTTTTTATAACAAAACCTTTTTGGTCAAAATAAATCAAATATTACTTCCATACAAATATAGAGTCTAATTTTATTCACATGTTGGTATCAACAGTTGTTTAGTATTTGTAATGAGCATAATGGAATTATCTAAAAACCCTTTTAAATGTAGAGAAAAAGGTTTCATGAAATTCCATAATACCTTTGACAGATATTCAGCAACTGTTGAAGTCATCATGTGAAGAAAATAAAACTCTATGCTTATATAGAACAATATTTGATTTATTGGCGGGAAAAAAAATAGTTTTGCCTTAAATACTTCAAAAGCGCTGGTCTTAACTTGCGTTCCTTGCATCCCCTTCTTAAACGCAAGGCTATTAACGATATAATCTAAATATGAATAGATTAGAGGACAATCGAGAGGAAAATTACCAACATAAACAGCATACACCTGGAGAGAGTGTGGTAAACAACACCAAGCGAATGTGGAGACTACCCTCATTTCACCCAAGTCAGGATTCGAATCACAGTATTCCAAGACATAATAGTAAATTACGCTATCACTGAGCTAGCTTTACCGGTCTTCATTTATCTCCATACTAAAAACAAACAAAAAAAGACAAACAAAGGTAGTATAATAAGGCTTGCGGGAAAGAGATGAGTGGTTTTCTAGAGGAAGTGTACTCGCATTAGTATAGAGATAGGATTGGAGACCAGGAACTCTCCCTCCCATCTGGAATTCAACACTCGAGCTCCTTCCATCAATGGTGTCCAAGTGAAATGCGAGTCTTACGCCTTATACGCTTAAGTCACATGTATCTCTACTTATGCGATTAGCTAAGGAAGGATCCACTTTATTGCGTACATGAACAGAGACGTCAGACTGTTCTAGTTTGGTTTTCTTGTGAGGTTAGGTTCAAATCCTAGCTGGATGAACTGATATTCTTCTTAGTTATCCGTTCTCCTTTCACGCAAATTCTGTTAGAAATCATCCATAGCCCCCTGTTTTATTACTTCTATTCATAACACAAAGTAGATATTTAGCCTGACCCTTCCCCCTCTTTAGCCTGTGTTACGTAACTATTCACAACAAGAGTAGGCCTATATGTCATTATTTCATTATCAATATCAGTAAACAAATGTAGTTAACTATCATTTTCAATAAAGACATATTCTGAGGTAATCTCTAAGTTGGTTTACTAACGGTGAAAGCATGAGCATTAATATTTATTTATTTTCAAAATTAGATTTTAAATTTAAGATGTGTCACGTAACACTGTTTTGTATCCACACCCCACACCCCCCCCT